>BPLS01016501.1:0-25149 GCA_019656275.1 Rhododendron kiyosumense | reverse complement strand
CCGCCGTGACAATTCCTCAACCACAATGGCAAGCACAACCCCAAGAAGAATTACAACTATACATGAGAAACACCACCACAATAATTACTCAACATGGCACAAACTAGTTCCAAGGAGGGAAAGTTTTACGTGAAAACCAGACTCTCCGGTGGATTTCCCAGGACAACAAGCTTAAGAAAGGAGACACGAGCTTAAGAATTACGACCTTCCTCTTAAGAAAAAACACTGAGAATATGATGAATCCTTGCTGTAGTTATGACCCGTCATCATGCTTCCAAAATTGACATTGTCATATCATTCTCTGAACATATTTCGGGGCGTTTGAGTGGAGATTGATCTAGGACGCTCATACTAAATGAAAATGCAGGTTGCTTTGTAGACAGGAGAAAGGAAGCTTCATTACTGAGCATTGATACAACATCAGACATGGTTGGCCTATCGGCTGTACTTGAACGCAAAAGCGGCCCTATATTTATATATTTCAGCAATGTATTTGTGGAAGATATATCTTCTAATATAGGATCTTTTACATCCTGTGCCCTGCCACTGTTCCACAAGTCCCATGCCTATACAAGCAATTTTTAATCATTAGTACATCTCAATATAAGAAAGTATACAAAAGAGGTACAAAAGGGAAAAGGACTTAAGAATTGGAATGGAATTGTATTATTAACTCACATATCCTAGAAGATTAAGGGAGTGACTGTTGTAGAAGCTTGTGTTCCTTTTGCCACTTAGAATCTCTAACAACAGTACTCCAAAGTTGAAGACGTCAGATTTGACTGAGAAAAGACCTCTCAAGGCGTATTCCGGGGACATGTAGCCGCTGGATTTAAGTACGAAACCAATCATCTAAGGATGCAGAAATAAGCTGATTGGGTCCAAAGGCGGGGAGGTGTTTGATGTTGTGGATTATGCTCGACTTACTAAGTGCCAACAATTTGATTTGTTGCTTGTGATCCATTGCCTCAGAAAATTCTTGCCATCCCAAAATCGGATATTTTTTGGTTCATGTCTTTATCCAAGAGAATGTTGCTAGCTTTCAAATCTCTGTGGATAATTTGTAACCTTGAATACTCATGAAGATAGAGAAGCCCTTGAGCAATTCCTTGGATAATTTTTACGCGTAACTCCCAATTTAGTATCCCATGTTTGATCAGATCTGTCTTTGTTTCACACAAAAATTATAAATTGAACCATCTACCTATTAGAACAAGATTTGAACTATTAGTAAGCATACAAAACAACAGTCATCTATGATTTGATAGCTTGAGGTATGTGGGGAGTACAAACCAAAAAGGAAGAAATCCAAGCTTTTGTTGGGCATGTACTCATAGATCAAAATTTTTTCATCTCTGTCAATACAGCAGCCCAGTAGTCTCACAAGATTTTGTGTTGAAGTTTTGCTATGAGCATCACCTCATTTTGTAATTCTTCCAATCCTTGTCCAGATTTTTTAGAAAGTCTTTTCATGGCCACCTTATATCCTCCTTGTAACTTTCCCTGATATATCAAAAGCCTAAGTTTCATTATGATCTATTGTACAGTAGCATGCTATAGTTAGAAACATGACTTGCACAAACTAAAATGAGATCATCATTTCTGTTTACTGTACAGTGTTCAACAATCAAATTTATCTTGTCAACAGGTCCAACACCACCCTCTTCGAGCTTATTTGCATAAGAGAAGTTATCAATAGCAGCAGATACACTAGCGAAACTGAACTCTGGTAAATCAACTTCCTTCTTTCTCATATTGTGACTCTTACTGGCTTCAGTTAGTGTGTTGTTGCCGGCTCCAATGCTTGTGCCAAGATCAAATGACAGCAAATCCTTCCCTGCAACGTAAACTGTATATGAGTTTGGACCATTGATGCATAACAAATACGGAGAATCTAACAAATACAATGTCGGAGATTTTTCAACATAAACTTGTCTAGCAGACTCAAACTGCATACATGAATCCTGCAACAAACAAGTAAACTTGCACAATAGTAAACACAAGCTATTTCCATGATAGACCGTGTTTTGTTGAATTGCTTCAGATTTAGTTTGCAAGACTAGACTTCCGTATTCATACCTTTCTTTTGTAACTTTCTCCTCCAAATACAAGAAGACACGGCTGTAGTCAGAAGGGTCATGGAAACTGCAAGTGTAAAATCCTGACTTTTAGAATTCTAGTCACGTGATCCAAATAGGAACTCGACACTCTAATTTAATTCTAATAGTAAGTTAGGCTACGCGGAGTGTATCGTGATCCGAATGAATGTGAGAATTCTGATTTAATTTTGTAAATATTATGAGACAACTGGATTATATTTGATACACTTTACGAATTACATGATATTGGAATCTTTCCTTCATAATCGAACACTGCCACGATAATCCACATATTTTTATTTGTTTATGTTGAAATTATGAGAATTTTTGGAGACCGGAATTTGTACGCGAACGGACCAGAATAGCGACGATCGGGCGCGAAGGGCCATGTGGCGCAACGCGGTGCTTTGTGGTGGCATGTGGCACGCATGGGTGAACTGGGTGCTGACTCAACTTATGAATCCACCGAACTATATATATATTATTGTATAAGGATATTATATTTGTTAATTATGTTTAGTAATTAGGATAACAACCTCACTCCTGTTTTCTTTCACTGTTTACACACAAGCACACACGGAGGGAGGGTGTTTTCTTTCACTGTTTACACACACGCACACACGGAGGGAGGGAGGGAGAGAGAGAGAGAGAGAGAGCAAAGGAAGAAAAAAGAGAAGAAGAACGAACACCTGTAGTCGACTACTACCCCGTCGAACATGCCGCTCGTCGGAAGACTCCAGAACTCCCTTCTTCTCTCTCTTCTTGTAATCTCACTTTCTCACTCTCTAATTTACATTAAAACGTGTATTTTATGTATAGTACAGGACACACAAATCATGCACAACATCACAAATCCATCGCTCCTCCACCGCACTCCTCACTTTCTCTTGGGTTCTCTCCGCCATCTGCACAAAACAGAAAACCCCTCTTTGCCGAGTCGACATGATTAACACTAAATTTCCAATAACTAAGTCTCTAACTGAAGTATTAGAAATCTAGGTGCCTGTATTAATTACCGAATCGTTGCTGGCCGTCGAAGCCGGAAATAAAAATACTGATTGCGTTAACTGAAGGGAATTTGGGGGTTTCCTGGAAATCCTATTGACACCCCTGCTCTATTAAAAAAGACACAATGCAACCCTAGCCTTCTAGTTATGACGGAATGACCCCGAGCTTGGAACATTGAAAAATAGCCTGAACTTGGGAATTTTGTCCTAAGATGAATTACATGGAAGATGGCTGAAACTAAGTTATAAAATGATACTATTCTAGTTTTAGCTAAGTTGGTAGTAAAGGTGATTTTGTGAGTAATTGTCTCGATAATTATGTGTTTAGGCGCAAGTATTATGGAGGGAAGTGATCGCGTGTTAAAGCTAAACGCTACTTTTTGGTGAGTTGCGCATACCTTAGTTACATGTATTTTTTGAAATTTTGGAATGGGATGCCATTGCTTGATTTTCCTGGAAAATATGGAATTTGAACTCCGCACTTGGTTTAATTGATGTTAATGCATGTGATGGCTGGTTTATAAATCTTTTGAGTTTAAGTTGAATTAGACTGTGGCAATATGATTTGGAAACATGAATTTTGCTGGTTGCTAGTACATGCTCGTGATAATATGATTCATTCAAACGGTGTTCCGAGCGCTAGGGGACGGGTAAAGATACTAATGGCGTGAAGTAATAAGGTAGGAGATGCAGCCAAGCATCACTGGGTAATGATATCTTACCACTCTTCAATGGGGTCGCTCCCCAACCGACTGGCAAAAATACCGTTGAATGCTATTATCGCTCAAAAATTGCAAAAGTTGAAAGAGATATGAAATGAAAAGGGTCCATCTCTTGGACCGAAGAAATGAGCTTTCAGACAAAAATGCATGTATTAGATGGTCAACGAAATATTTGAATTGTTGCTTTGAACTATTTTATAATGTGGGGTATTTCCATAGTCAAACTTGTAACTTTGATACACGTTTCTCACCAGAGCTTCGGCTTATGAAAACCTTTTCCAATTTTTCAGGTTAAGGTAGATAGCAAGTTGTGGATTGAATGGAGAGTTAGAATAACCGTGGAGAATCAAGTGGTGTCTAATGGTTTGTGTTTATTATACTTGTACACCTAGAAGCTCTGAGATTATGTTATTTATTCTACGCTTCCGCATACTTTGCCTATATGGTTTATAATGATAATGATATGCGAGAAATCCCTAAACTAGAGTATGTGCAGGCCTTCGGCGGCTTAACACCCGCTTGGCCGGTCATGACTTCCAAGGTAGGTTTTGGGTCGTGACAGCAAGTGCTATGACGATCCATCTCCATGTCTTGCTTCTACCTATTTTTGCGGAATTAGCATATCCTGCATTTCAATATTTTAGTACTGCTTATGAACTTATTAGGTTGACTTATGTGATGGATAGTCCAACGCAAGTTTTATGCAGAGTAACTAAGAATTGAACAAGGGTTGTTGATAAAAAATCTCTTCGGCAATGTTGCAACTAGAGCTACTCAAATTGTCCATGAGTTCAATTGGATACAATCAGTCATACCTTCTGATTCAGAGGATGCCATCCTCACATAGATGTCTTGCCCGCCTCCTTCGATGAACTCTTCCCTTCCTGCTTTCCTTAAAGAAGATTGGTAGATGGACGAAACCATTATCTTGAAATACTTAAATGCCCTTCTTGTAATCGGTGAGTGTGCATGGTTTGATAGTGTTGGCGAGGTTGTTTTGGTAGTTTCGCACCCACGGATTGCTGTTTGGGGTGTGCAGATTCTGTTTTATTTTTTTTTACTTTAATAGGTTTTCAGACTTTCTATGTTTTCCTTCTGTGTCCTTTTTTCCTTGCTTAGTTTGTGGTTTGCGTTTTTGTGTGAGGGTGCTTTGGTAAAGTCATGCACCTACTCTCTCTTCCTCTCCCAACGAATCAGAATCAAATCTGATTTCTTCTGCAAAGTCAATCTCTCGCTGTATCTTTTTAATCATCTCTCTCTCTATATACATATATATATATAGCACACACCCGTACACAAACAGAGAGAGAGCCAAGCCGGAGGAGGTGAAGAAGACGTGGAGGAAACAAAACAAAGATCAGTCATGAGAAACTATGGGTAGGAATTTCGATCATTCTCAGAGAGAGAGAGGGAGACGTACCAGTAGCCATCGTCTCCGACGAACAGCTCGGAAGTAGTCCACCGTCTCTGTGAACTCCTCCATGTACGCGATCGGCACAGCCGGGTTCGGCCCATCGTCTTGCTGGAACGGGGTCACGTACGACCACTCCGGTCGAAGGGTCAGCAGGACTCTCAACAGATCTATCTTATGTTAAAGAGGAGAGCTCTCTGAACCCGGTTTCAAGAAGGAGTCGGTTGGACGGCGGCAATGGTGGAGGTCGGACAGGCACTGGTTTCGTGGGCATTGGCGTCGTTTGGCGTGGGGGTGGGTGTCTGTGGGTAAGAGGAAGAGCCATTGGTGGTGCGGCGACGTTGGTGCTGTTCCGGCGTGGGTGTGCTGGCTACGGTGGTGGAGAGAGTGAGTGAGTGGGTGTTGGATTTGAAGGAGAGAGAGATCCGGGGTTGCAGATGGCTGTTGAGAGAGTAAAGTTGGAGAGAGAGAGGGTGAGTGGGTGTACGAGTGGGGTTCAGATCCCATCCAGTATTCTTCTATCCATTTTGGTCCATTGAATGGCTGTGATTTTCTCTAGGAAATCCAAGCTTCCCCGTGATGCCACGTCCACTTTCATTTTGCTAAAATACGGCACAGTAAACTTGCTGATGGTAAAATAGCATTTAACATGAAAAAAATTATTCTTAAATGAGCATGATTTTGTGTGGCTCATTTTGACTCCCAAAAAGGTGATTCAAACCATAAGTTATTCTTAAAATATTTTTTTATAACTTCTTGTAAAAAATTAGAGCAACCTGACATCCGTAAAGGCTTTTTTAGCACTCGTAAAGATTCTACGAAATCTGAAATACCCTACGAATTCTGAAAGAATTCTTATTGATATCGAAAAATATTTTAAGAATAAATTACAATTTGAATCTTTGTAAGACTCGTAATGTACTTTGAAAAAAAAATCGTTGCTCATTTAATGGGTACTAAATGGCGAGTAAACTGCTTCAGAATTTTTTTTGATTTTTGGCGGGCCTATTACAGGTTCTACAAAAATGATTTAAATTGCAAGTTATTTTTAAAATATTGTTTATGAATTTTTGAAAAAAATTAACTCAATTTGATATCGATAAGGACTCTTTCAGAATTCGTAGGATCCCTACGAATACTGAAAAAGCCCTTACAAATATCGGGTTGCTCTAATTTTTTACAAGAACTCATAAAAAAATATTTTAAGAATAACTTACGATTTGAATCATCTTTGTGGGACTCAAAATGAGCCCCACAAAATCATGCCCATTTAAGAATAATTTTTTTCATGTTAAATGCCGTTTTACCGTCAGCAAGTTTACTGTGCCGTTTTTGAGCAAAATGAAAGTGGACGTGGCCTCATGGGGAAGCTTGGATTTCCTAGAGAAAATCCCGGCCATTCAATAGACCAAAATGGATGGTAGAATACTGGATGGGATCTGAACCCGTACGAGTGAGACTTTGAACGCTCTATTCAAAGCGAAAAGTTAAAATTCAGGTATACTCTTTATTTTAATTTTTCGAAAGGAAAAAATTCAGGTGTAACTCAAAATCTAGAATAGACCTAAATGGTGAATGTTGGTAGCCAATCCCCGCCATGCAAACCACTTAGCAGAGATTTATGAAACAATTTGCAAAAACATAAAAACCTACACTCATCAGTGTAGATACATGCACGTTCTGAAGTAATTTTTTTCTGTAAAATTATGAAAATGAACTCCAAAAATTGATTGAGGGGTTTCAAAACTAAACTGTGTTAATACACAAAACGACGTCGTTTTGGAGTCACTCTATCAATTTTTGAGTGCTAAAATCAATTTCCAAATTTTGTATTCAAAATGTTGAGAATGAACTGGGGTGACCAATTGAGAAAGCTGCATTCAAGAAAATTCATTTTGGCATTCGAGAAATTTGATTTTAGGGTACGTGGTATACCCATGTAGCACATCTAAGCTGTTAAAAAATGTAAATGATGGCTCGGATTGAACATGTACAGAACGTGGTTCAATCTAAGCCGTCATGTGTCATGTCTTAAAAAGAAGAGAAAAAAGTGTTTCTATTTGAGCTGTCACGTGGTATCTGATTTGCAACAAAAAATTCCTCCATATTGAAAGAGTAGTCTATGTACCCCATTCTATAAACTTTCTTAAAAAATAAGTACTTATTTTTAATTTTGCAAACTTAAAAATAATGTGCTTACGAAAATAATTTTGAAATTGTAATCATAGGGCCTGCACGAATTTGAAAGAAGTTCTTACAAATATCAGACTGACCTTATTTTTTACAGGAACTCATAAAAAATATTTAAATAATAACTTGAAGTTTGAATCTTTTTGTGGGTCAAAAATGGGCACCACAAAATGTCAACACTAAGCCCATTTATTTGGGTATCGGCTTAAGTTAATATTAAAAAAAATACTGTAAGACAATGAGTGATTTTAATTACCAATGTGGGTTCAGAAATAGGTCCGAAAAAAGATCAATAAATTGTTAATCTAAGATTGAGTGATCTAACACTCAATTTTATATTATTAGTAGGCTATTTTTTTGGGGATTGGGATTCCGGCAGTGCGCACTCGCACTGCAGAGCGTGTAAGGCGGCTGATGTAGCCGTCTATTTTGACACCGACGGCTCGGATTTAATCCGAACTTCTATTGATCCAAGTTGTTCATTGTTTGGGTTAAAATCCCGGTTGCATCTTACAAGATCTCTGTATCCTTTTTGTGGGGCTCATTTCAGGTTCCACAAAGATGAATTAAACCGCTCATTAATTTTAAAATATTTTTGGTTGTTTCTTATACTCCCTCCGTCCCTAAATAAGTGTTCGACGCGCAAGCCTAGGCCTTTCAAAAGATGCATGTTTTTCATTAAAAAATTTTAAAAAAAAATTCACAATCTAATAGAACTCATTGCTATCTATTCATTTGTGAAAAAAATTTAATTTTTTTAACGAAACAAATGCATCTTTTGTAAGGTCTAAGTTTGCGCGCCAAACACTTATTTAATGAGGGAGGGAGTAAAAATTAGTTCAATCGAATATCTGTACAGGAGCTTTTTTAGAATCCATAGGACCCGTACGAATTTTGAAAAAGCTATAACAAGTACCCCTTGTATTTTTTATTACAAAAGTAAATTATTAGTACCCCATGTATTTTTTCTTACAAGAATAAATGATTAGCACTCCTTGAATTATGATCGAAACACAAATTTTATTAAATAAAGATGAAAAAATTGGTTTATATTATTTTTGTCTTTCTTCAGAAAACCTAGGTTTTGATTGTAATAGATTTGGAATAAATTTAAATGTTCATTTATATAACCCAAATTATATTGATGATGAAAACATAGAGCAACACACAAATTAAAGACAATAAAAATGACGAAAATACTGTAATAAAAATGGACTAAAAAGAATAGGAGCATGCTAAATTGTGGTGTGCTATACCATACACTAACAAATCTTAAAAAGTGGAGCACTTCCCATGGGCCTGTCATCTTTATCTTTTCTTTTTCTTAAAAAGTGGAGCACTTCCCATACGCCTGTTATCTTTATCTTTTCTTTTCTCTATTTATCTTAAAAGAGGCGAGAAGGAGCAGAACAAAGAAGAAGAACGGATAAAAAAAGAACGGATAAAGAATAAATACTTTAACAATAAATTGCGATTTGAATAATTTTTTTGGAACCCAAAATGGGCTCACAAAATTATCAATCATTATGCCTATTTATTGGATACCAAACATGGATCAAGGGAAAATGCTAGAAGCGAGCACAAGGTGAAGCACATAAAAAATGAGCCAAAACGGTTGTGTTTTGAGGCTTGGGAACATTGGGTAGGGCTTGCTCGTCAAGTGGACCAGGCTGGCACTGCACGGGCACGGTCATGGTCCTGACATGGCACAACATAACACGGTCGAAGTGGGCACGTGGACGGGCATGAGCACGAAAGTGGGTGGGCACGGCACTAAAATTTGCCCAGTACGTCACGACACGAATGTGGGATGGGCATGATACGGAAGTGGAACGGGCACGGCACCACATGACACATTTCTAGCCAGGCACGATTCTAGCCGAGCATGGCACAGCACAGCACGAAAAAACAAATACTCTCTCCGTCCCAAATTATTTGTCCCTCTTTTCATTTTTGAATGTCCCAAAATGATTGTCCACTTTTTAAAAATATCCATCTAAACAGGGTCACTTTGGGCAGTGCAATTTTTGCTTTGCATGCATGGAAAAGAAATAAGGAGAGAGCTGGTCAGTGAAAGTGGATAAACGTGCGTGGGTACAGTGCTTTGTGTGTAGAATCTTTGGATACAAACATTTACCGATTAGTGAGTGGAGCTTAATTTAGATCCCATATATTAATTTAAGTTATTCATTATTTTTAAAATTATTTGCTTAGTTGCCCTCAATGAATTAACTCAATCAGATAATTGTAAGTTTGATTAGAGTTTCTTCGGCCAAATAAGCCAAATGACATATATGTTCTGGTCATTATTTACTTTTTTTCACAATTGTTAGTTTTTCATATTATTGCTTTTTTATGACGAGAGAAATCTAAAAAGTAAAAATTACAATTGAAACCTAAATCTTTTGAATAAAGTAAAAAAAAGTCAATAAGTTATTTTTTTCGTCTTCATTCAAAAAAATCTGAATTTCTATCATAATACAAGGGGTACTAATCATTTTCTGATTAGTGAGTTAGATCCCATAAATTAATTTGAGCTATTCATTAATTTTAAAATTATTTGCTTAGTTGCCTCGATTGTAAGTTTGATTAGGGCTTGTTTGGTTTAATAAGCCAAATGGCTTTTTTTGTCCTTATTTAAACTTTTTTCGCATTTGTTAATTTTTGTATTCTTGCTTTTTCGTGATGAGAGGAATCTAAAAAATAAAAATTACAATCGAAACCTAGATTTTTTGAATAAAACAAGGGTAAATTTCACTGACCTCCCCTTAGGATTCTGACAAAGACAGAAACCTCCCCCCACATTCCTGAAATTGCACTGTCCTCCCGTCTGCTTCTTGCCGGGTAACGGCCGTTAATGGAGAACTTGACTTTACTTTTATGCCCACGTACTCATAGAATCAATATCTCGTAGGATTAACCAACGAGAACATTAGAGTCAAAATTTAATTATGACCTTTTAGAATTAAATAATCAAAAAAATAAAATCTTCTCACCCATTCAAACGGATTGAAATTTAGAACACTTAATTTTTCAACCTTTAGTTGATATATTAAAAAATATGGTTAAAAAATTAAGTACTCCAAATTTCAATCCGTTTGAATCAATAGAAAGATTTTATTTTTCTGATCATTTAATCCTAAATGGTCATAATTAAATTTTGACTCTAGGACTCTCGTTGATTAGCCCTAAGAAAATTGTACAACCAAATATCTTAGGACTAACCAATAAGAGTTCTAGAGTCAAAATTTAACTATGACCCTTTAGAATTAAATGATTAGAAAAATAAAATCTTCTCACCCATTTAAACGGATTGAAATTTGGAATACTTAATTTTTTAACCAGTTTATATACTCCCTCCGTCCCTTTTTAAAAATCCTGCTTCGTAATTCCAACTTATTAAAAAGACATCATCAGTACACCTTTTACATCAACTTTTACCTCCACTTTCCCTCATTACCCTCTATTAAAACATCATCATTACATTTTTACTCACTAACTTTTCAAAATGGAATCTACTTTTAGGAGCAAAATGGAAAATTCACCAACTTTTACCCACTAACTTTACAAAATGGACATTTATTAAGGGATAGCTTAAAATGGAATACACGACTCTAATAAAGGGACAGAGGGAGTATTAAAAAATATGGTTAAAAAATTACGTGCTCCAAATTTCAATCCGTTTGAATGGGTGAGAAGATTTTATTTTTCTAATCATTTAATTCTAAAGGTTCATAATTAAATTTTGACTCTAAGACTCTCGTTGGTTAGTCCTAAGATATTTAGTTGTACGACATTCTTAGGGCTAATCAACGAGAGTCCTAGAGTCAAAATTTAATTATGACCATTCAGGATAAAATAATCAGAAAAATAAAATCTTTCTATTGGTTCAAGCGGATTGAAATTTGGAGCACTTAATTTTTTAACCATATTTTTTAATATATAAACTAAAGGTTGAAAAATTAAGTGTTCCAAATTTCAATCCGTTTAAATGGGTGAAAAGATTTTATTTTTCTGATCATTTAATTCTAAAAGGTCATAATTAAATTTTGACTCTAGGGCTCTCGTTGGTTAGTCCCAAGAGATATTTGATTCTACGATTTTCTTAAGACTAATTAACGAGACTCCTATCTATCTGGTTCTTAAGGCTTATTCTTATATAATGGGAGTTCTTGGCGCGAAATGGATACCAAGATGTGGTGAAAGATAAAATGGGGGGAAAGGTTAGACCCGTGAGTCCCATGGGTAAAATTGGCATTTACAAATTGTTCAATGCTGACCTCATCACCGTTAGTTGCTTTCCGTAACGTCAACCGTTTGGTTGGGGTAAAGTGCAACAGACAATAGAAGCAGAGGGGAGGACAGTGCAATTTCAGAAACATGAGGGGAGGTTTCTGTCTTTGTCAAAAACCTGAGGGGAGGTCAGTGAAATTTACCCTAAAGACAAAAATAAGCAAATAAGCCAATTTTCCATCTTTATTTAAAAAAGATTGTGTTTCGATCATAATTCAAAGGGTACTAATCATTTACTTTTGTAAGAAAAATACAGAGGGTGCTAATCATTTTATTATTCAGCTTTGAGGCGTCAGAGCATCCACAACTTTATCAACAAAATCCCCTGTTGGACCAAAGAACTCCCCTATTGGACCAAAGTAGAGCCAGTAATCCACCCGAAAGGACTTGCATCAATATCACTAGGATCAAATAATATATTGACAAAGGAACAGTTCCTCAAAACGAGTTATTATTCATAAGCTAGGCTACATTTTATAATTTTCCTTGGAAAGGTCACACCATTTCCTATTATTCTATTACTGTAATTCGTTCATTGAGAACAATCCCGACTCAAGAGGGAAGCCTAGGAAGCCAATGTTTCGGACACCCAAAAATGCCCAAAATATAAGGGCCCCAAAATATTAAGATCTCTGGTGTGTTAGGCCCAGCAAAAAAAGTACTATATATAAACAGGACCTAGGTCAGACCTCCAAAACTCAACAGCAAAGTTAATGAATTGCCCAACAGGAATATTGATTATCTTTATCTAGAAACCTGCTCCCAAATTTGCTTCTCAAATTTATTTTACTTATCAATAAAGTTTTGAGGCGTTATTTTTTTTAATCCAACTTTGTGGCATTAGAGCATCCACATCTCTATCAACAAATCCCCTTTTGGACCAAAGTAGCCAGTTAATCCACCAAAAAGGGCCTGCATCAGTGTCGCTAAAGATTATATTGACAAAGGAACAGTTCCTCGTCAAGAGAAACGAGTTACGATTCATAAGTTAGGCTATATTTTATAATCTTTTCTTGGAAAGATCACACTATTTCCTATTATTCTATTATTGTAATTCGTTCATTGAGAAATATGATAACAATTATTACTCAATACGTCCCTATATAAATGTCTGCTCCGTAAACCTAAAATAGACGCAATTTCTTTGTAGAAAAATAAGTTTCTTTAACAAACCAATAGATATCAATGAGTTCTTTTAAGTCATAATTTTTATTGAAATTCCAACCAAAAATATATACATATTTTTAAATACCTAGATTTGTGAGTTGGACACTTATTTAAGGACGGAGAGATTATCAAATAGTGAATGCACATTCCACACAAACAGCGAATGCAAATTCCACAAACAGTTATTTGGGTGTTTTCAGTTAGGTGTTCCTAAATTTTTTACCTTTTTTGGTTGGCGCCTTACTAGCCCTTTTCGGTGATCTTGGGTACAAAAGAAATTGAACTATTTTGAATCTTTAGAGTACAAAAGAATTTAAAAAATATGCACGGAGGTTCATTTTCCTCTAAAGATGGATAATGACTTGAGATAGTTGGAAAAATGAGAGAAATAACTGGGGTGAAATACAAAAAAATGACATTTCAATATTATATTAGTGGAAGAAGAAAATAATATATTAATAGATGATAAGTTAGAATAAAGAGACCGATGTAATAGCTAAAGTAATAAAGTAGTCTTTTTATGGTGTAATTTGGTCTAAAATTTAAAGAGTATGATGCGGATCCTCTTAGACATAGGTGATAAGCTAGACTGGGGTTAGAGGTGGAGTAACTTGTGGATGAGGCTACTAAACGAACCAAACAGCTCGAGCTTTGCTCGACTTTTGACTTGTTCAAACTCGTTTTGTAAGAAATATAATTCATGCTCAATCACGTTTTTTTTTGGTTGTTTATGAATTTAAGCCAAACTTGAGCATATGAATGTTTGGCTCGATGGGCTCGCGAACAAATATGTCATTCAGTAAATACTAAAAGAAAAAATTTTAAAATACCCCAAAAACTTTACACTCAATGTCTAATAGGCTGTCTAATTTAAACAAATTTCAATTTTACTCACAAACTATCCTTCCATAAGTCAATTTACCTCCATTGTCTACTTTTGTGATTTGAAACCGGAAAAGGATGAGTTGGACAATAACGGCAAAAAGGGACTGTTAGATGAGTTTTTTGGAGGGAAAACTACACACCTGACTCTCACGCCCTACATTCTCTAAACTGAACACTTCAAAAAAAACCTAAACTTTCCCCAAACCTTTTCAGTCTGTGCTCTCGACCACCAGAGAAAATGACGATCGTAAGGCTCCAAAATCCTTCTGGACCTTCTCCATTACTAAGATTAAAGTTAATCTACAACAGATCGAAGCCATTAGTGTGTTAATCGAAGATGGTTTGGTGTGTGAGAAGCAATGGTGGTGGTCCTCCTGGGTACGGTGAGTTGCACTTTCCATTTCCAACAATTTTTTGTAGGACCCCAAATAAAAGCTATTGTTTAATCAAAGGTTTTGAAGGGGTGTAGTCTTAATGAAAGTTCGAAATTTCACGAGCTTATCTCATGCTTTGAATCTCGAAATTGACTTGCACATTTCATGAACCAAGTTAAATTTATCACAAACACAAAATTTCAAGTTTGAGCAAAACTTGAACAAGTAGTCTCACAAAGTGTAATGTCAATAAAACTACTAAAGTGGCTTTTGGTTTGATAAAAAAATAAAGGAAAATACTAAAGTAACAAAACTCGATGCACACGTACATGCATTCATGATTCATATATAAATAAATACATACGTAGGGGTTATTGGGAGCCCCACTTTTTAGTTTTTTGCATTTTATTTTTTGAATTTTTGGCTTTTGGATCTATGGAGTGTTTGGGAGATAAATGCATAATATATTTTGCAACATAAGCGGTGTGAGGAATTAACAAATAGAATGTGAAAAGAACTTCTAAAGCAACTTTTGCATTTTTTCTCTGCTTCTATAAGTCAAATTGAAAAATACATTTTGTAGTATGTGTTTTGGCTCCACCACCGAAACAGCCAAAAGTTGAAAGGTGAAAATGAAAATGAGAAATGAGTTCCAACCAGGCTCATACTAGCAGAAAATCCGTGCTATGCATGACCAGAAAACACTGTAAACACATATAATTTCAATGCCTCATCACTTTATTTTTTTACCTTCTTGGTCGGTACCATCACTCATATATCAAAAAATGTTTAACTCCATGTCATTAGATGAACGGTGACCCAAAAAGTTATATGAATATCCTTACAGGATAGTATGGTTAGGATTATTGTGTGAGATAGAATGAATAATAATTTTATCTTCTTGTGGATTGAAAGAAAGAATTGATATAAACAACCCTAACTAAACACAAGCGATGAAATAGTTAGAAGTTGTATCATATTCAAATTCTATCTTTATTGAATTTCATGGTTTCCAAATAAGTCAGACATGCTAATAGTACTTTATGTAAATGCATGCTAGCATCTTATAGTAGTTATAGTTCTAACATTTACAAATCAAAGTGACAATAATACCAATATCTAGCCTTAGCAAAATTATGGCTTGAATTCTCTAGGTCTATCACCCAGATGTTTCTTCGAAACTATGATATTTTTCTTTGAAAACACCCAACTAATGAATTACGAATCCCTTAAATAATAAATTAAATTCAAAAGAGCACTTCATTCACCTTCTCATTCAAAACCCTCTAAAGGGAATCTTCAAAGCCAATTTAGCAAGAGCAAGTAGTTCTCGATTAATGGTGATGGTGGTAAAGTGGTAATGGTAATGGAGCAATGGTGGTGGTGGTGGATTGATGGTGATGATGATGGTGGTGAAGTGGTGGCGTTGATGGTGTTGAAGTGGTGGTAGTGGTTGAGAGATCGTAGTTTAATGGTGGTAGTGAGTGATGGTGGAGGAGTGATGGGTATGCAATGGTGAGTGTTGTTGTGGTGGGTTGAAATGGTGGTGGTGTAGTGGTGGTGGAGTGATGGTGGAATGGTTGTGTTATGGTGGCGGTGGTGGCGGCATGGTAGTGGTGGTGGGCTTGAATGGTGAGGGCGGGGGTGATGGCGGTGAAATGGTGGAAAGGGTGGTGGTGGTGGTAATGAAAGTGATGGTGGTGGTATGGTGATGGTGCTAAAGTGGTAGTGGTAGTGGTAGTGGAATAGTGGTGGTGGTGAATTAATGGCAATGACGATAGTGGTAAAATGGTGGTGGTGGTTGAGTGATGGTGGTGATGGTTTTGCAATGGTGGGCGTTGTTGTTGTTGTTGTTGGTGGTGGTGGTGGTGGTGGTGATGGTGGTGGCGATGGAATGATGGTTGTGTAATGGTAGCGTTGTGGTGGTGGCAGCAGCATGATAGTGGTGGGGTAGTGGTCGAGTAATGGTGGTGGTGGTGACTGTGGAGTGGTGGTGGTAGTGGTAGAGGTGGTGAAGTGGGAGTGGGAGTAATGATGGTGGTGGTGGTGTATTAATGGTGATAGTGGTAAAGTGGTAGTGGAGTGGTAGCATAGGTGAAGTGGTAGAGGTGGTATTAGAGTAGTAATGGTGGTGATCGATTGATGGTGGTGAAGTGGTGGTGGTTGTTACGTGATGGTGGTGTAATAGTTATAGTGATTATGGTGGTGTAGTAATGGAGTAGCGGTGGTGGCGTGGTGCAAATGGTGGTGGAATGGTGGTGTTGTGGCGGCGGCAATGGCATGGTAGTAGAGGTGGGCTGGAGTGATAGGGGTGGTGGTGACGACGGTGGTGAAGTGGGAGTGGGAGTGAGAGTGATGGCAGTGGTGTAGTGGTAAATTGATGGTGCTAAAATGGTAGTGGAGTAGTAGTGGTGGTGGTGGTAGAGTGGTAGAGATGGTAGTAGAGTGGTGGTGGTGGTGGATTGATGGTGATGATGATAGTGGTGAAGTGGTGGTGGTGGTGTTTGAAGTGTTTGTGGCGGTTAATTGATGGTGGTGTAATGGTGGCAGTGAGTGATGGCAGAAAGTGATGGTTGTGCAATTGTGGGTGTTGTTGTGGTGGGCTAGAGTGGTGGTGGTGGTGGCAGCAGTGGAGTGATGGTTTTGCAATGGTAGTGTTGTGGCGATGGCAGCGACATGGCAGTGGTGGTGGACTGTAGTGGTGGAGTAGTGATAGTGGTGGTGGAATGGAGGATGTGTTGAAGAGTTAATAGGAGTAATGATGGTGGTATAGCGGTGGTGGTGGTGGTAGTAATGTATTCATTGTGATGTTGGTAAAGTGGTAATGGAGTAGCGATGGTGGTGAAGTGGTAGAGGTGGTAGTAGAGTAGTGGTGGCAGCGGTGGATTAATGGTGGCAGTGTTGAAGTAGTGGTGGCGGCGGCGGTGGTATTGAAGTGGTGGTGGCGGTTAAGTGATGAGGGTGTAATGGTGGTAGTGAGTGATGGCGGGGGAGTAATGGTTATGCAATGGTGGGCATTGTTGTGGTGGGCTGAAGTAGCGGTGGTGGATTGATGGTGATGGTGGTTAAGTGGCAGCGGAGTAGTGGTGCTGGTGAAGTGGTTATGGTGGATTGATGGTGAAGTGGTGGTGGTGGACTGATGGTGAAGTGGTATTGGTATTGGTAGTGATAGTGGAGTAGTGGTGGTGATGGTTGATATGGTTGTAGGAGTGGTGGTGTAGTAGTGGTGGAGTGGTTGTAGGAGTGGTGGTGGTGGTGAAAGGAGCTATAGTGGTGGTATAATGGTTGAAAGTGAGTACATAAGAATTCATTTAGTCTAAATTTTAAGTGACACTTGATTTATTAAGTAATGTAAAATGTGATTATCAAATGATTCAAATCTACTGAATCACGCATTACTTAATTGATTCAGTTTTAAGTGCTGAATTTATGTTATCAAACCTCATAGATTCGCGTGTATTTTACATTTCATTGTAAACATAGATGAGTACTCCTAAAATTTTGCTCAAATATTGTTGATCTTTTTGCCTTATTGTGGTGGAAGGTAAGGCTATCATCTTATTGGTCCCCTTACCTTTGTATGAGCATCTTAGAACTACCCTCATATACGGCCAGGATACTTAATAAAGTTGTAGTGGCTATCCTTATTTTGCATGAGTGACTATGGAAGAAGGATAGTGAAAAAGACTAATTGGTTTGGCTTTGGTTGCATTTGATGGTGGCAATTTCAGAGGTAGGGAGTTGAGAGAGGGTATGGTTCTACGTCAAGAAGACGTTCACAATCAAGGGACGATAAGAGAAGAAGCTACTGATGTGACAAAGAAAGATATGTAATCAAATACTGTCGAGAACATAAGAAGGACAAAACTAAGGAAAGTTTAGCAAATACAACAACTGAGGAGGATTCTTATGTTGAAGGTGACACGCTTACAGTCACTTCAAGCACTAAAAAACTAGATTTCAGGGTATTCTTTTCACATCTTGTGGCAGAAATACTATGAGGATGGCTAATCACACAAACAATAAAATTGTGGGTGTTGGGACAATGAGGGTTTGCATGATTGATGGACATGAGGTAACATTAACTGGGGTTAGACATGTGTTATGTCTCAAAACAAATTAAATTTTACTGGGAATGCTTGTTTCGAGAGGTTGCAAGTTCCAGTCAAGCGGTAGAGTCCCTGAGAAATATATACATGAGACAATTCACCAGCAAGCCAACCTCCTCGCACTGAACCCCAACACATTCTCCGTTTTTGTGTGACACATGATGTGCATTTCTGCTGTTACAATAATAATATTGAGTTTGGGATTATAGTCAACTATAGAATCTGCAATATCAAGAAATAGCCAAGATCAAAACAGCTCAGCAATGATCACATTTCCAGTGATGCGCAAGAATAGCCATTTACTCATGTTATGATTACTGAATCTATGTTATGCCCAGGAATTATCACTGTCTTGTTTTGCATGTAAATATCCACGAAAACCATCTACGTCTTTACCATTGGTTCCAACTACAGAAATGAGCGCACCATACATCGGTAAAATTACGTTGCATTCTGAGATTTCATGCTATTCAATATACTCCACTACTGAAAAATATTGCTGAAAGAATAAAAGGAAGATTCAAAAAACCTGCTTCTCACTTCTGGCTCAAGGACATAGCCTGTTAATTGCTGAAAAAAAAGATTCAAAGGACCAGATTGGCTTGATTTCCTAAACGCTCACTCTCTGGACGTTGCCAAAGTCATCGTGTTCATTTTCAACATGGCCACTAACAACTTGCATGTTCTTATCTTTAGTTCTAATAGCATCGAACAAATCTTCCCATAGTACTGAACCTGCCATTAAAACATCCAATATGCTTGGGATCGTCAACACAACTCAACATTGCAAGCACAATGTTTTCTAAATGACTCTCTATGCCTTCTGTTGAACCATAATTCCGCATATATTTCTTAGCCTCAAGATCCATACATTGAGTGATGACACAAAAAATATCTACACTACTAAACTCACACTGTCATGCACCACACACATACAGATTTTTCTGGGCTATTACCTTTTTTTTTTTTTTTTAACGGTCTGGGCTATTACCTTTATCCCAAAAAATAAGGATCATAACTACTACACAAAACAAATATGACTGCTATGCGCGTCGGCATCACGCTAAATGTGTTCAAAACGTGCTTTTAAAGGTACCCGCAAGAAATTTCATGTTAACTAATTTTCCCTTTGCAATTGGGTTTAATTATTAATTAGGGATGGAGATATCATTTATGTTTATATGAAGATTTGAATTACATATTAGAACACACTTTGATTAGCACCTACTCCAGGTAAGATTAAACCATTTATTTGAAAATGTTTTCAAAATATTGTACCTGTATAAACTGGTTAATCTACTTTGTGGAGCTATTGGCGAACATTTGATCTCTAAGAAAAAAATGAAACTGATACGTTTCAAATAAAATTGATTCGAGTCAATTTAGCTATCTACTATCATTATTATTTTTCAATCACTATAATCAACAGCAAGAACTAATCCGGCGCGCCTAGCGCGCCGGCATCGAACTAGTTAATATCAATCAGGTTGCCAAACCATAGAAAGCAACGACTTCCTGCCTCGCGAATGTCCAGATTTGTGTAAGCTGTACAAGAGCAGTTTCCCAAGCACGTTCTCCGACATTCTTCAAGGCTCATCCTTATGTCAAACGATGAGTTGCGTGTGTCAGGCAATTTGACGCTCAAATACTTCACAAACCCATCTTCTCCACCCTTGTGGCAACCCAAAGGCGTCGTCCGGACACACCCATTTGACCAATCACGAAGTTCCCACTTTTTTGGGTTCTTCGGCACAAATTTGTCCAAACACCCGCACATTGGGGAGTTATAAAGTTTGCAGAAGGGCCACTGATGCGTATATGTCACAGCCAACAACTGGTGCACTAGCCATAGCGATCCAACCACGTGTTTGGTCAACCCATTCCCACTGCGCTATATATCCTTCATGACTCACCACGGTCCTCGTAACAACTGTGGTGTTGGAAGCTCGTAGGTGTAGTAAACCTCCTCTGAATTGAAACCACAATTGAATCTGAAAATCGGGTTTGAGTCTGTAACTGTGCTAAACCGGAGACCATTCCATGGTCCAGACCCATACATGTCAGTAGCACCATTCCTCAGAAACGTTTGCGGGTATCCCTGAGTATCAAGCACGAATGTAACCACGCCTGGACCTGGATCATCATCACTCTTCCACGAAGAAAAGTACCATTCTTGACTGGTTAACAAGTTCTTTCCAAGCTTCATTCCCGGTAAAAGCGTGTTCCCTGGGTAATCGAAACTCTGCCACAAGAAATTCTTTTTTTTTATTTCATCATCTACATTTCTCACAACCTAATTACCCGGATCGAAAAGTTGCGCAACTGGATCCTCTGCTGATCTCGAAGTATTTGAAGACCATATATGTTACACCCCATCTTTTTTTATTCCTAATAATTATATTTCTGTAATAAAAATAAAAGAAAAGGATTTTATGGTTTGGATCTTAATTGATATTTTCTCTCTCACCACATAGTACAGTTGTCAGCACTATTATAGTGATGGGGTATAAGTCTAAATAGTTTTAGTATTGGGTGTTTTACCGTACTAAATATTTTTATAAAGTGGTTACCTATTATTTAGGAGAGAACGTGGGTTATAGGAGACTAGGGTTTTATATTGGATTATATCGTTCGTTTGAGAGAGAGAGAGAGCAGCTGCAATTGAGGGTTTTGCTTGGTGGAAGATTTGCCGAAGTGGTATGTTCCTCTTCTTTCTTGTTCTTCTTTCTTTTCCACGTTACAGCAGTTTAGGGGCTTCAGCTAGAAAACAACTTGGTTTTATTGGTGGTGTAAAGATCAGTTGAGTTAATAAAAGGCAAAAATGGATTTTGTCATAGCTTTGCAAAGTTTCCGTCTCGCCGATTGTTTTCTTTTTAATGCTAGTGGACGATGGAGTCATGGAGGTGTTTTGGGTTGGTGGTTTGTGCGGTGTGAGGTGCGTGCATGGGTGTTGTTGATTATGATTAATCTCGGCAGATGGGTGTGCAATCTTGGCTTAATGCATGACTAGTATATTATATTGGAAAGAGGAAGATGTTTTGGTTTTATTGACAGGAACTTATTGGGTAAGTGAGAAATAGATGATGGTTTTTTTTTTTTGAAGACAAAATAGATGATGGTTTGGAGTTGGAATAAAATAAGGTTTAGAAGTGGGTTTTATAGTTTCGGTTGGGTACTAAGAATTAGCAACCTAAATTGGAGATTGGGTAGTTTATTCATACATTATTCCCTAGCTAGTTTTATGGTCAGCGTAATTTGCAGATTAGATGATCAGTTTGTATTATTCTTTTGTTCAGGTTAACTTCATTTCGCGTTGTTCGGTATATTACCTTTGGATTCAGGTGAGTAGTTAAGTATGTTACGTATTTTCGAAAGAACCCTTTGTCCTTTAAAAGTATTTTCTTCAGAAATTTATATGAATGTTATTCAGAGACTCAAAACTGTTTATAAGTTGTTCTATAAATTGGCATGCGATGGATTTTCTGAGATCAATTGTTGATATTCTTTTTGGTGAGAATTTGGTGGATGTTAATGGGAACATTTATTTCGGAAGTCCAGGGAACTTATTCCTTCTCGTGTTGGTGACCCTGGCCATTTGGGAAAAGACCGTGTTAGGCCGGTGACCCTAATGCTCAACGGCTTTCTTTCACAGGATCGTCTTAGGGAAAAATACCACGGGCTGCCAACCCTGGTGACTCTAAGTTCGATATTGGATCCAATTTTGTTGAGATTTATTTTGGCCATGGTACTGTTTGATTGTGGTTCCCCATTGTTGATGGAGTTAATGGAGTTAATGTTGTGATCACCACCAAGAATATTTATTGGTTAAATACTTCATTGATTAAATTGTTATTCTGCTGGACACCTCGTATGCCAAATTATGTTTAATGGTAAATTAATTATTTTAATCTTTATTTTTAACTTTATTTAATATACATACTTGCTATTCACTGAGCTCGTCACCTAACGGATTTATTCCAACTTCTCTCTCAGGCAAGTTGGGGAGTTAGGCAAGGACTCTGGCGGCACTTCGGGGATTCTTTTGTTTGACCTCCTTAGGGTGTCTCATCTTAGTTTTATTTAAATAAATCGCTTCCGCATTCAAAACAATTGTCAGATAATGAATTCTTTTTATTATTGTTGGATTACTGGATATTGTTTAGTTCATGGGATGGTTGTACCCCATATTTATGATTGAGACACATTTGGCTTTTGATTTGATTAATAATGAAAAAGGGATCATTTAATTTTCGGTTACTTTGATTTATTCAGGCTGCGTGTTCCATGGATTAGTCTCATGGTTCACGGCCGGTCACTTCTCATTTTTGGGGTGTGACAATATAATGCCATTAGTGCCATTTACAAGGACTAGAATTCCTGGACTCGTGAGCTTTAAGACACCTGATGTGTCAAAGAGTGGGGCTCCTCTATTTGCAACCCATACCACAGTCGTATTTGGTATTTTCTTGTACCACATTCCCACATACCGGTTCCTGGAATTTCTTGGGCTGAAAAAACCCAGTTCAAAGACTCCACCTGATGAAACTATGGTCTCACCATCTGTAAGTGATTTTGTTTTTGTTATGGTGTCTACACCATTGGAGGTAATTAAGATGGAAAATACCAATAGAGACAGTATGCAAAGAGGTGTAACAAATCCTTCCATTGCTGGCTTCAAAAATTACTTGTGCTTTTATCTGTTTGTGTTGTAGTTTTGAGCTATTACCTCCGCCCCAAAATGTTTGTCCGGTCCGTAAAACGACATTGCAAAATGTTTGTCTGGTTCGTAAAATGAGAACAAAAAGTAATGCATTTTTTTTAAAGAAAAAATTCGAACTTTTTTCATAAATTAAAAGAACTCATTGATATCTAGTGAATTATTGAAAAAAAAATTTAATAATTTATTTTTGGCAAAATTGTATTATTTCTACGTCCTTGTTTTGCGGACCGAACAAACATTTTGGACAGGGGGAGTACTTAATTTTGACCGAATTCAAGAGTTCTAACATTTAACCTTTTCATCCTTCTTTATGATTGGTTTGGTGAGAGACTTTTCAATGATGATGTTTCCCCAAAAGAGCCTTTTTGCTCAGCTTATCCAAGTTATAGGTAGGAGGGCAAGCGACTGAAGCCAAGTCAAACAATACATTAAAGTTCGGACCATCCAAAACACTTTTGAACGATAAAAATTGAGAGCGGTGGGGGCGGTGAATTAGAGCAGTGGGGTATGCTTTTTGTTTACCATTGGTTTGTTTGACAGACTTTTTGACAGCGATGACCCAAAAAGTGCTTTGTTGAGTTGTCTACAACTGACTTTTCCAAGGTTTTTTCCCCTTTTATCCCCTAAACTATCCCAAATGTGTTTATGTCACCCCTAAGCTTTTAAACCAACTTAATTCTTCCCTAAACTATTGAGAAGGATGCAATCAAGTCTAGCGGACTTTTGCTCCAAAAAATTTGACGGTCTCTGGAGGCAAAATCAAATGGTCACCTCATGGCTGGGACACTTGTAAGTTAGGACACATAATCCTCTAATAGGACCCTCCACTCTCGTTCTCAATCATATCGCTCTACGCTCCCCACTTAGTCCCATCTCTTGCTAATTTTAGTACTATTGGACTAGTGGAATGTGCAACGGACAAATGTTTGCTCTGATTCCTGAAACGTTCGCGCGCTATAGCCTGTACAACGGCACCTATGTTACCAATCAAAATGAGAGTTATTTCTCTTCTCTTCCCAGTAGAGCCGACATCGGCCACTGCTTCTATCCAGGAATGATGTCAAATGAATTTATTAATTAAGAGATTTCTCTTCTAAAATTTAATTGGCAGAGATCAGAGCAGACCGAAAACTTATGATTGCATATTTCAAGATTTGCATAAAACAAATTTCTAACCTGAAAAATGTATAGAACAATAATAACAGTTTCCTTTCATTACAGAAAGAATGAGAACCACCATATATACTCTCCTACTTCAAGAACCACAAATCAATCCCATCAGGCAAACTAAGCTCACACGGATTGTTGGGCTGGACTCAGCCGGACTAACTAAAACTCAGCAACCGACTGCATGACTTCACAACTGAAATGGAACACTAGCACCCCTGCTACTGCTTAAAAGCATAAGCCATGCAAGAGCAGTTTCCCAAGCACAGTATTCCACCTTCCTCAAGGTCATCCGTTGTGTTAAACCACGAATTCCACGTGTCAGGCAATTTGACCCTTGAATACTGGACGAACCCGTCTCTTATGCCCTGGGGGACTATCCAAAGGTGTTCTTTGAACACACCCATTTGGCCTCTCTCCATTGCCCCACTCCTCTAGGTATTTGACCACAAAACCATCCAAACACCCGGACACTGGGGAATTTCCAATGTTGCAGCTACCATAATTGCTACAAGCGATGTAAATATGACAATTATTTCCTTTTTCTGGGTACAAAAATATGACAATCATCAGCTGGTGCAGCCGTGTTCCGACTTAAAACTATCCTTGACACAAGTGTAATACACCTCCTTTGTGTTAAAACGGAATTTGAAAAAACTGCTTCAAGGTTGAAGTCCCCCTAAACTTGAGACCATTCCATGGTCCAGAACTGTACATCTCAGCTGTACCATTCCATTCCTCAGAATTATTTGGGGGTATGCATGAGTGTCAAACCCAAATGAATAATCTCCTTGAGCTGGATCATCGTAACTCTTCCATGAGGAGTGGTACCATTCTCGGCCGGTTAACAAGTTCTTTCCTAGCTTCATGCCTGATAGAATGTATCACCTGGATGATCAACTCTGCCATTGGAAATTCTAGGTTTTGAAATTATCATTTGCATTTCTCACAACAATATTTCCAGAGTCCAAAAGTTGTACAATAGGATCAGGTGCAGATCTTGAA
>BPLS01016499.1:0-18560 GCA_019656275.1 Rhododendron kiyosumense | reverse complement strand
GAGAATCAGTGCTTGTGTCCAGGTTAGTCCAAATCTCCCCTCTTGCCAAGGTAGGTGGTGTTCCATTTTGAAAAAATATATTTAAAAAAAAAAAAAAGGTAATTTCAAACTCAAATATAATGAAAATAAAAAATATTTTTTCAATTTTTTTGCACCGTTTAAAAGATCCTAATGAGATCTATCAAACAAGATCCATATTGGTAGAAAAATTATTTGCGTAAACACATAATTTTTGAATTTGAAATTACATTTTTTTTTATAAAGTACTTTTTTGGTGAAAGTGGAACGGCTCTAACAACAGCCATTTATGCTAGTCCTCTCCCTATAACAATAAGAAAGTTTAGTGGGATGACTTGATTGCTTTTGCTAATACTCATCATGCTCCTTGGTTAGTCATTAGGGACTGTTATCAAGTTCTCTTTGCCATGGATAAACTTGGAGGTGGGCCTCCAAATTTCAAGAACGTTTGAATACTTGGACTAGAGAGGTACGGTTCAAGTGATTGTAACTGTCGGATGATATTTTTAATGATTTAAATTTGTTTTCATATTCTTACCGCTAAGAATATATTTTTATTGATAAAAATTTCAGCAAATTTGAACTATTGATTATTAAGATGAACGATTCAAATTGAACCATACACGCTTCTGCGCAGTTTACAAAAGCCAGATCCCTTTTTGATCTCGGATTCTCTGGCACGAAATAAACCCTGGTCAAATCTTCGTAGCTTTCGGGATTTTAATCAAAGAACGCATTGAATCAATTAATTGTCTGTTCCTATTCCCTGAATCAATTGATCTCGGATATAGGTTTTGGAGTAATGCGGATTGGAAGCTCCTATTCCCTGAACCGATTGTCCGTCACCTTCCTCGCACTCACTCGGATCACTGCCCTATTCTCCTTAATACCCATCTGTGCTCCGATCTCCCCCTTCCTCAACCTTTCCGTTGTGAGTCTATTTGGTTTAGCGACCCGTCTTTTTCTCCTCTTGTCAAGGAATGCTGGAACGATCCATCCGCGCCCTTCTGCGATAATTTATCTAATTTTTCCAATCGTGTTCGCGTGTGGAATAAAGACTCCTTCGGTAATCTTTTTCTCTAGAAAAAAGAAAACATTGGCTTTAATCTAGTGGGCATGAGTTTAGTTTTTCCTCTTAATTTTCCACTACTCACATTTGATGCTAGTGTTTGCACTCTGAGTCTTCGCTGATAACGAAAGAAGGCTAGATAAAGTGTAGAAGTACTACTTTTTTAAGAAATTAGGCAAGTGTTTTACTTGCTTGTTACCCACTCGTGGCCCTGGTCTTAGTCCATGCAATTAATTGCCTCTCATCTAGGATAAGCTATTGTATTAGCCGCGACAATCAGTAGTAAAGGAGTTTACCACTGAGAGACAGGGAAGAAAGAATGTTTGTGCTGATGTAGTGGTATATACAAAGTATGACGCGTTTTGTTGCTTGGTCTGTCTTTATTATGCCAAAGTTTTTGAAGCGGTAATTCGGCCTGTATATAGTACCTCTCGACATGTTTGTTCCTACTGTTTTGCAACTTCCGGCACTCAGTTTTGGTTTTTGATTGATTCAAAAAGATCATTGGTTTATTATGCAACTCCATCTTCTTTACTCCCCCTTGTTAGTCGGTAGTCCTCTTGATGTTTGGTTTATTATGCAACTCCATACATGAATCCTATTGACTTTTAGATGTGCCTACCTTATGTACTTTCTCCGTTTGGAGTTGTGTTTTGGTTGGAAATTGTACTTGTGGCATTTCATAGAAGTCACAAACCAAATTCCCCTGTTCATATAAAAGTTTGTGCACTTCGGCACTTCTTTCTTCCACATGGAAACTGAAGGTTTAATTTTCGTCAGGAGCGTGAATGCTTGGTGTGGTGTGATTGATGCTCTTTGGGTTTGCCCCACCAGTATGCCGCTTAGCGATACCCCCTTCCCTATCCCCTTAAGAATAGGCGGACATCTATCGAATGACAAAAAACAATGTACACAGAGAAAAGTCTATTACAGATACCACAGTCAACTTAATTTGCCATGCTCATCACCACTTGAATTACTAGAAGTTTTATCATTTGAATAAGGCAAATGTACATGTGTACATCTGTGTGTATGCGTGTATACATTTGGGAACTATAGGTGGAGAGAGAGAGAGAGAGTAAAACGCTCATTTAATAGAGCTAGGCGAAAAAACAGAGATGGGCATCCCAGCCCATCTTACCACATTTATAGCAAGGCATGTCCTTCACATGGCAATGGTCAGAGACTCGGAACAAGAGGACTTTGGTATGTGAAATGGCCTGCAATGAATATTATGATCCAGGGGGCCGGGCGACTGATACTAGTGATGTACGTTTATCAAGATATGTTTGGTCATATCACGTTGGTTTATAACTCTCGGGGGCCGGAAGCGAATTCTTTAAATGAGGCCCACTCTATATTTTTTTTACAGAGGTTGGTTGACAAAGAATTTCATTAAAAAACCATTACAAAAGATTTCTCATTACAATATTTAAATTGGGCATATGTAAAGTAAAAATGCTTAGATTAAATATATTTGGGCCTAATATATATAGGGTACTAAAAATTTGGAGACCCCATTTTTAGCTTCTTTTTTTATTAAAAGCCCGAAGCTTAGACTTCCTTGGTTTCTCCCATAAGCTGGCTCTGCATGCTGTGTCTGTGGATAACAGTTATGGGTCATCAACTGTGCGAAGATAACAATTCTAGACACTCTGCGCAGTGTAAACATGCAGTTAGAAAGTGAGACATGTCATTAATTGGTTGTGCAGAGAAATTCAGGATTTGGCGTCCAACTATTACTTTCGATCTCCTGCAGTATATATATTTACATGCACCCAACTCAAACATATAGGCCAAACAAGAGCGATACTGTACATGCAATGGAGTACTATAGTGTTGAGAAAGAAGCGCTAACAGATATGCCGGTGAGTCCAAGCGGACAGTATTTCAACAGCTCGGTGTTATCAATCTCCGTCCTGGCTGTTATGGAATTCGAAGTTCCGCTTGATGACTTACCAAGCATGGCATTGCTTCAGGATGTCTTCCTCCCCATCAACCCGCGCTTTTCCTCCATAATGGTATGTATATAGTACTCTACTATAAGTTCCTTCAAGTTTCTAAAGGGCTTTGCCATGCCCATGTTTGTTTAACGGACTCCGGCCGTGCATGAATTGAGACACTAGTCCGGGCACAATTATGTAGAGCTCACGTACATCGAACTAATTCGGACACATTTGTCTCTGAATTAGTGCACAAATATCTTTATCATAGCATTCTTCTTTTTTGTTTTTAACAGTAATTTTGCCCCATTTACCCATCTCATACTTATGACAATCGAAAGAAAAACAGTACGGAAAGTTGGTCACTTTAACTAGTTGGGAATGACTTCGGTGTCTCCAGTTATTTTGGGGACACCGTAACTTTTGGCATAATAAAACCATTATAAGCATAACAAAATTCATTACAAGCATAACCAAAACCATTATAAGTATAACCAAAACCATAACAAGGCATAACTTGGTTGGTTATGCCTTGGTTATGCCATGTTATGGTTCTATTATACTTGTAATGATTTTTGTTATGCTTGCAAGGGTTCTGTTATGCTAAAAATTACGATGTCCCCAAAATGACCGGGCACACCATAGCATCATCCTAGTTGGGAATGACTTCGGTGTCCCCGGTCATTTTGGGGACACCGTAACTTTTGGCATAATTTATTCACTTGATCATTTTTTTTCTCTCTCTTATATATTCTCATCTTGTTAGGAACATATGTGAAAAGTTAAATCTCATATCAAATAAATAGAAGAGGGTTGAACCTTAATATACAATTGAATAGGACAACTTACAAGGTTTAGTTTTTAAGTGAATATGAGTCACATTCAACATGAACTCTAGGGATATTCCCTAACGAATTGAGCCTGAGCACACAAGGAAGAATCTCCGGTGGATTAGACTCACAATACATCTTTCTTTAAATTCTTTGCTCCAAACAATGCATTAATTAATCAGGTTAGGAATCTTAGGATTATTATTCAATTTCCGGCAAGTCCAACATCTTTCGTGCAGTGAATTGATTATTCAATTACCTTGGATCAAATATAAAACATTCACGCACCATATGTTGAAAAGTCGTTGGCTTTGTTTGTTTGGCATTTTAGTTTAATTTAGTTTAGTTTTGGTAGGGAGTGGTGAGAGAAATATAGTAATAATTAAAAAGAAGAGTAATGAGTTAAGAGAGATAAAGAGGAATAACAAGGTAAAAATTGGAGAAATATGGTAATGATTGGAGAAAGAATGAAGGTAATGATTGAAAAACAAAATTAAAACTAAACTAAAATGCCAAACAAACACAACCGTTCATCTTTATACTTGATGATACTTCACAGTAAGACTCATGCAAATGCAGGTTGGAGACGAGAACGGAGTCAAAAAATGGAAGAGGGTGGAAGTGAGGCTAGAAGACCACATCAAGTTCCCTTCTTTCCCCGCCGGAATGTCGCTTGAATTCTACGACAACTACCTCAATGACTACTTGTCAAAAATATCATTGGATCGATTCCCACAAAACAAACCGTTATGGGAAGTTCACGTAATCAAATACCCTACTCGCAGTGCAGCCGGAAACATAATTTTCAAGCTACACCACGCCCTTGGCGACGGTTTCTCCCTCATGGGAGCTCTTCTTTCTTGCTTACAGAGAGCTGACAATCCTTCCATCCCCGTGACATTTCCTTCTCGTGAACCTAGCTCAAACAGGGATGGAAAACAAAATGGGATATTTCAGTGTGTGGGTCGGGTCTTCTCTAGGGTGGCGAATACTGTGTCGGATATTGGATCAGCCCTTGTTAAGAGTAGCTTCGGTACAGATGGGCAAACACCGATCCGGTCTGGTGAAGATGGGTTGGAGTTCCGGCCTTGCGCAATAACTACCATAGCATTTTCTCTTGATCACATCAAACAAATCAAGGCCAAGCTTGGGGTTGTGAGTATCATTCTTTCTCACTCTCTAACATATAAAAATTTTATATCCATCTCAAAGTCATTTCCACAGCAATATTCACACATAACATAACATCTTCAGTCAACATGTATGATACATACTCGATCACAACGTGGCATTCGAAGAGGTACGGGCTGACAGCCTAGGACAGAAGCCCAATCAATGGTTGTGTATCATTCATGTATGTTGTTTGAAAATATATCTAACACGCCTTTTTCAACCATGGTGAAACGTTGTTAAATCTCTATTACAGACGATAAATGATGTAGTTACGGGAATAATTTTCTTGGGAACTCGGCTATACATGCAAGCAGCATCATCATCATCAAGCCATGATGATCTTCAGCAGCAACAGGGCAACGCAGATGCCACTGCACTGGTGGTGCTCAACACCAGAGCCATGGGTGGGTACAAGACGATTGGAGAGATGTTGAATCCGGATTCTAAGATGCCGTGGGGGAACCACTTCACCTTCTTGCATGTCTCTGTTCCTAAGTTAAGTCATAATAATGGTGCGTCATCTACTGATGAGTCTAATTCAAGCCCAATCAGTTTCGTAAAGAATGCACATACGATCATCAAGAGGAAAAGAAACTCTGCTGCAGTTTATCTCACTGGTAGGATGCTAGAGATTATGAGAAAATTTAGAGGCCATGAGGTATGGGTGTATTTTTTTCTTTCTTACAAGCAAAAATCTTTTTGAAAACACACGTTACAAGATTATGTGGCAGTGGCATTTCTTAAACAAACAATAGAACGGTGAAGAGAAGTACTTAGGATTTCGCTTCTCTCTCCAGTTGACTGCAGAGAAGAGTGTATAGTCTAATCTAGACCGTTCATATTGACAATTAGATGTTCGGGGCGGTTCCGGAGACCCTTGAAAAAATCTCTAAAAAAACCCTCCAAATCTTAATTTCATAGTTTTCGATCAAATTTTGATGATCTGAGCCGCTCAATATATTCAGAATGTGATTTTAAAGGTGGCCACAAGAAATTAGCTAAAAAAATAACCGGGAAGGGCTTAATTTAAGCAGTTTTTTATTAAACTGTTCAATAAAGTTCAATAAAAACTGTTCGGATGAAACCCTTCCTGGACATTTTTTTTACTGATTTCTAACGGGTACCCTTAAAATCACATTCTGATTACTTTGAGCGGCTCGAATAATCAAAATTCGATCAGAAACTTGGGGGGTATTTTTAGAGGTTTTTTTAAGGGTCTCCATAACCGCCCTGTTAATTGTTCAAATCTGTTGAATCTTTTACTGGTAATATTATTTTTACCAGTAACAGATGCAAAACAAATTTGGACTATTAAAAATGCTAACCGACGGTTTTGATCATTTGGACTGCAGCTCTGCAACAGACAAGCCGTAGCCTTTAGATATGCAACTTTTCTTCTACATGTTTCGTGGAGGGGCTGATTAAAACGCATCATAGTGATGGAAGCGAATAGGATTTGTCATAGCTCAAAGTCACTATCTTTCATTGTTCAATTAATCACCATTCAAATTTTCAACGAAAATTTTGTTGAACATATTGTGCAATTTTTTGAAATTTAAAAAAAAGGAAAAAAAAACATGATGGTTTATGGAGATTGGATCCTCTGAAAATTGAAAAACATAAAGGGAAGCCCAATTCTCCTTCATAATCGAAGAATCATAGAGTGTAATGAAACTTATGTTACAGGCAGTAGCTCGGTACATTTACAATACATTGAAAAACTCGAGCATGGCAATGTCGAATTTGATTGGGCCAGTTGAGCAAATGGCTTTGGCTAATCACCCCATCAAGGGATTCTACTTTACAGTAATCGGCGGTCCAGAGGTACACCAACTAGTTTTGCTTATTTCTTCATAAATATATAAGCATACGTGTGTCTATATAAAGTATAGTTAATTTTTTTCTATTCGAACCTATTCTTACTTTATATGGATTTAGAAGTTAACTTAAACATGGTTCTGTGTGGCGATTAATTTGTTGCAGAGTCTTGGAATAACGATGATGAGCTATGCTGGCAAGCTGAGGGTCACCATCCGGATGAAGAAAGGCTTCATGGATTCACAAACATTCAGTTCATGCATTGAAAATGCCTTCGACATGGTTTTCAAAGACGCGGTCCAGAATACCCCACCATCAAATTCATAAAAGTTGATGCAATAATAAAACTGTGGTTTCCAAAAGGCAAATGGAATAGCGTTAAAGCTCATATTTGTGAAAATTTACTCTTTTATCTGTATTATATATGGACTGTGGTGTTTTTCTCTTTTTTGGGGATAAATAATTACCCTAACCCATGTATTAATACATGTTAATACCTTCACTGTTGAAGCAGAAAACCATTTCTTTGAGGGAAACTCATAACCATTTCTACCGTTCATATTTTCTCTTTCACTGATTTTCTGTAGCTTTCGGCTAAATTTTATCTTTTTCGGTTTGGTTTGACCAGAGAAATATAAATAGTTAAAAAAAACAAGGACCAATCTTGGAAGAAGTTAAACTTAAAGACAGAAGAGAAGGAAGGTTGTAAATGAGATTTGCTTGGCCGTGAGGGTCAGTACTGGTTCCCACTGCTCTGAGCTTTCTTGTGTACGTACTTTTTGGAGCTTCTTCTCACCATTTTGTAGCAACTGTCCGTACTTGAGAATCAACTTGGGCACTGCGACTCCTCCTGCGCCTATTTCGTGTGCGTCTGTTCGACCGCTTTATTGATCCTTCTCCAGTCTCTAGCTATTCCCTATAACGCGCCTATTTCGTGTGCGTCTGTTCAGCTGCTTTACTCCTTCTCCAGTACTCTAGCTATTCCCTATAACACGTCGGACCCGTGTTTGACAATAGGTGATCATTTTCGGTCACAAAACACCACCCCAGACCTTGGGCCATCTCCCTTGGAGACGTTTAGAACTTCATCACACACGGAGGGTCTGTAACCCTTCAAATATCCTAGGATCCTGAGAGAGATCATATTAGTTCTTCTTCAATCCCGGAACATGTATGACACCTGTGAGCGCCTCACTCTCCTTCCTTCCAACACACGGCCGGAACTGTCCCTTTGCCAACTATATATCTCGCATGCTGTATTGTTGGCCATCCCGACATTAATCCTCCCGTCGTATTCCTCGGAAATAGTGAAGCTCTTCCTATGAATCCTATCCACACATGCATACATGGATTGAACATTCTGATCAGTCTAAAACCCATTCTGATCTCCCGATACTTGTGCTGACTATCATAATTAATCAGAAAAGTCTGGTTCTCATCCTTGAAGTCTGAAACATTGGCAGCTTCAGCTAGAAGTCTGAATTAACAGTACTGGCCGTAAGTGTTGCTTTTAAATTGCAAACAAATCGCCTAATTAGTTGCTGCATGCAAAACGTTAATGTCCGGGGGTGGCTGAAACTGGTGAAGCTGATCGATGACATTGCTTCGCATAGTGACCCTTTTTTCTTGCAAATATAGCAACGATCTGATCACTTACGCTAGCCTCGGAATTCCGTTCAAATTGGGTGTGGAAAGGGTAGGTTTCTTATGGGACTAGAATCAAGAGACACTTGCCCATGTGACACCCGTGATTCCTTATAGTTATTATAGCCCCGTCCCCACATTGGTTTTTCGCATTCCATCGTTGCAAATTCTATTTGATTGGGTCCAAATTTCAATGTCCAAAAAATCTTAAAAATTCAAACATCATGTCTGAGAAATTAATTGTACTACTTAATTATTTCGTTTTGCAAACAATAGGCTTACGATGTTAGATTTTATTCTAGAAAGTGTCCATTTTGACAAGGCGTCTCCAACTACACCATTTTACCTTCAGAAAATGTAATCGGAAAAATAAGTTATTCTTGTAGCCTAAATTACTATTCAGAGTTAATTTTGGACCACGTGACTAAATTTTTAAAAGTCAAGACTAAACTTTCGTTTTAGACCATGGCGATTGCTATAGTAGGGGAGAGTGGAGTTGTATATGCTATATATAAAGTTTTACATACATGCCGGTGCTGCTAGACATTGTGAAGATGGTGTTCCATATTAGTTTGGAACGTATCTACTTGTTCTTGAGAAAAAGTCGAAGCAGAATATGCCTCTTTTGAAATTTGGATTAAAAAGTCAGATAGTATTTTTTTTATTCAAAAAAAATTCTCATTTGTTAGTTTTGTATCCAACTTTTGTGACTTATTAATTCGTTTAGATGAGAGGAATTGAAAAAGTAAAAAACTTTGATTGAAACTCATATTTTTCTTAAAAAAGACAAAGATAAGTAAAAAAAAGTTGTCTTATTGACTTATTTTTGTCTTTATTTAAAAAATTACGTATGAGTTTTGATCAAAAATTTTTACTTTTTCAATTTCTCTCGTCGATACGAATCAATAAATCACAAAAGTTTGATGCAAAACAAACAAATGCAAAAAAACAAAAAAATTTGAATAAGAACAAAAAAATAAGCCACTCAACTTTTTAATCCAAACTCATCCAAATTTTCTAGCTTTAATCAGCTAGCTAGTGAATACCTGTACATGAGTTTAGAATTCGGAATATTTATTTTGTGGGCAAAGATTTAATTTTTCCACTTATCACATTTGCAAACTTTTATGGGCATTAAAAATGTAAGTCTCGCGACTTGGGTAATATCGTATTATTTGATGCAAGTGTTTGCATTAATTTGAGTCTTTGCTGATAACGAAAGAAGGGAGGCGGCCAGATAAAGTCTACTCGTGGCAGTCCTGGTCCTAGTCCATGCAATTGCTTCTAATCTAGGACGTACCAGCTATTGCGTAAGCGGTGGCAACCAGCGGTAAAGATTTTTCACCGGAACCGATAGTGTCGATCGTGAGAGACGGAAGAAAGAATGTTGGTGTTCATGTGCGGGTACAACGCATTTTGTTGCCTTGTATTTTTACGCCAAAGTTTTTTGGAGCGGTAATTTCCTGCGCATTCAGTTTTTTTAGTTTTTGAGAAAGAGTACTCAAGAGGATGATTGACTTATTGTCCAATCCAGGCAATATTAGAATGTTTGTGTTGATGTGCTGGTATATGAATGTTATTGACCTTTTAGATGTACCTACCGTACATGTTTATTTGGATCGGAGAGTATATAGAAGTCTGTATAAACTACCCATAAAGACGGGTTTAGAGTTCAAAGTTTTCCCATGTGGTTATTAAGACTGTATTGTTTGGGGTCTAGCTCTTATAATATGTTTGGGTTTAGTCTCAATAATATGTACATCGAGGGGAAAAGCACCATAGCGACAAGTGGTAGGATACTAGAAAGAAAACATAAGAAAGCATCCAACCAACAGTTGGATATAACACCTCAATACTAGATTATAATCTCAATTTTCGAATATCATCTAAGAAAACCTTAAAATCTTTCACTGTGTAAACTTTGATGTTGAAATTGGCCTTCATCCACATCGACACCGGTACCTTGTTTTGATTAGCTCCCCCACCTCCCAAGCCCATGTTGTTGCGTTATTGAAAACATAATCATTCCTCACCAGCCAAATGCCGGACCACAATGTTGCATAAAAACAAGTTTCCCATATGTGTTTCTCCAAATTATGAAACTTATTATGAAACCACCAACATGCTAGATCTGGTAACGAAAATGGGCAAACCCACTTAACTTTCCACCATTCCATAATCACTGTCCACACATCCCATGAAAAACAGCAGTGTAGAAACATGTGTTGATGAATTTCTAGATGCAAGGAGCAAAAGGGGCATAATGCTAATTGAATCTCAGTTAATATGTTTTTGCTTAGAAGTACAGACCTGGTTGCCGTTCGCTCCTTAACAGCCATCCATGCAAAAATTTCTACCTTAGGGGGCCCAAGTTCTACCACAATGAGCCCAGTAGAGACTGTAGAGTATTACTAGAATGGGATTATGATTCCCATTGCCCATATGTTGATCTGACTGTGAAATTCCCACCGTAAAGAATCAGACTTGGTTGGGTCTAGTGTCATGCCATGTAGTTTTTGTCTCAGGATCTCCAATTGTTACTAATCACCACCTCATTTTGTGTAGACATCGCATACAATCTGGGATAGCCTTCTTTCAGAGCTATATCTCCCAACCATATATATGCTCCCAAAACAAAGTAGCAAGACCTGAGTTTTCCTGAATCCTAAAACCCTCTCGCGCGGATAGAGTAACCAAGACATGATAATGGATTCTCCAGCGAGCAAATATCCCTCCGTATGGTCGAAGTTGATCTAGTTCCATGTATGTAAGGGAGCCAACAATTTAGATCCAATCCATACTTTCCACTGATTACTTTCGCCCAAACGGATTCCTTATCCTTGCTATATGAAGATATATACTCTTTATATACCTAGTATAAAGATATCACATTCCACACATTGCCTGCTCGGAACGGGGGATGGTGTTGTGCATTATTCAAGTTGTCCGTTCGGCATGCAATTCAATGGTCTAAATTTCATCTCGACAATAACAACTTGTCACTGCTTGAATTACTATAAATTTTCTCATTTGAATATGCATCAACGTATGTTTGTATGCTTGTTTACAAATTTTCAAGGAAACGAAGCATATGTTTTTTTGTATAGAAGACAAAGAAGGTTTTATTAAAACAAAACATACGTACGTTGATAAAATCAAATACAAATTGCACGATCTGTATAGGTTTAAAAACAATTGACACAAGGAAATAACCAAAATATATCTAAATTAACGAGACAAAGAAAACGGAACCAAAAAAACAACGAAATATTAAAAAAAAAAAACTGCGAAATCTAATTACGAGTACAATGCATGTACACATTTATATATTGGATATATAACTGTTGTGGGAGAACACGTAAAACAGTCATTTACCAGAGAGATGGGCATCGATCCCAGCCCCATCTTACCATTTATTTATTGCAAGGCACGTCCTGCAATAATCAGAAGAAAACAAACAAGACTTTGGTAAGTGAAAATGGCCTGCAATGGATATCAAGGTGTTAGGTCATATCACGTGATGCGTCTGTGGAAAATATTTGTGGTCATTAACTATTACAAAGATAATGACTATACAAAAATACTATGACCATACTCAAAAAGAAAAAAAAATAGAGATAATTACCATAATTGTTTACAAAAATTTTTTTTTTTTTTTTATAGGCAAAAATTTTATTATGAAACTTGACGAAGGGTACATCAAATTGGGAGAGGAGAGGGGGAATCCAACAAAAAGTTGGAAGAAAACACCTATTGGAACAAAGCCCAAATCACCTATTGGGACAAAGCCCAAAACACCTTATGGACCTTAAAGTCCAGATTAAACAATAAAGCTCAAAACCCGAAAAGCCAAAAGCCCAGATTAGCAATCCAGCCCAAAACCAAAGCCTGGTCCAGAAGGACCAAACAAACCCTAAAGCCCCTAAACTCAGACAGCCCCAGCAACGCCGCCACACCCGCCGCTGCCGCCACAACCAGACACCCAAACCATGTCCCAACCGCCTACACCGCCGTGACCACCACCTCCATCTGCAAAAAAAACCAAAACAAACCCCAGTAGCAATAATCTTCAACAGCAATAGTACCGCCCCATAGCAACGAACTGTCGGCCCCATGCCCGATTGAGAGCTCGGAAGGCCGCCGACCGGACTTCAGCACACAAAACGACCAAAGCAAACAACCATGGGAGCCGCCACCACCTCACCGCCACGGGACAAGACCATCACCGCACCAAATTACCACAATCACCGATCCATTTTTGAAAATCTAAAAACCTGCAAAACAAAAATTAGCAGACAAAACACAACCTTCAACCACCTTCACACCAGATCCACGCCAAAACCTCCACCCCACACCACTTCCCAACAACCGCCACAACAACCGAGCCACCCGACGCCGCTAGGCATACCGGAGGAGCCAAGAAACCTCCGGGCGGAGACGATGAGACAGAGACCCAAAAACGTCATGCCCTCCCACGGGGTGGAGGACGGTGGCCCAGCCCCAGAAAATGGGCCCACCCACACAGTGGCGAGGCCACCACACGTTGGCGGTGAAACCCGAACTAGAGGCGAGAAGAGGGAGTGACGGGGGAAGGAGGGAAGGAATAAGATCAGGGAGAAGAGAGGAAGAGAAGAGGGGCCCGGGGGGGACGGGGAGGAGGACGGTGGCGGCCGCCCCCCCCTAAGCAGAAGAAGCCCTAATTTGTCGCCTGATGAAATTGCCTAGAGAGAGAGAGAGACAAAAAGGAAAACTCCTGTTTACAAAATTATTAGAGTACTCCTGTTGGTGTATACCATAATTGAGTATCTGCTATAGCCTCACTCGGGGTGGGAATCTCCGATCCGATACAAAATTAGCGGGTTAGGGTCAGCTATTTCTGACAGAAAATGTAAATATGACAAGACACGATAACGTGAAAAGCTAAACAAGTCGGGTTAGAGTTAAGAGAATTTTGACACGAGTACAAGATGACATGAGACAAACATGCACTACAAGAAATTTGGGATCTCCCAATGGTTATTTTAGTAATGCTTGAAAAAACCATCGGTATAGATGGTCATGTATAGCGACGGTTTGCAAAACGTTACTAGAAACAGGACGATAGCAACGGTTTTCATGCAACCATTACTTGATTACAAGACTATAGCGACGGTTTTTAATAACTATTACTAAAAACTAAACTATAGCGACTGTTTTCAATAACCGTTACTATAAACTAGATTATAGCGATGGTTTTTAATAACCGTTACTAAAAATTGGATTAAGAAAATTTTGGTTAATATAGTATAAATATTAATTATAAATTAACAGTGTTAATTTACATATAAATTCACACCATAATTAATAGTGTTAATTAACAGATTGGCCCATATAGCCTCTTAAACCCCCACTCCACCACCACCGCCATGATTAACAGTGTTAAATTCTGTCTAAATTTATAATTAACATTTATAATTTTCATTTAAATTTACACCACAAATAACAATGTTAATTTTCAATGTCTTCATTTTTTATAGCCAATTATCAATTAAGGAAGGGATAATATATGGAAAAATCTACGGTACACGGTACACATCCCTGTATATGAAGGATCCTTAAATTTGGACAGAATTTAACATTGTTAATTATAAATTTAGACAGAATTTTACACTGTTAATTATGGCGGCAGTGGTAGTGGAGTGGTAGTATGGGAGGCTATATGGGCCAACTGTTAATTAACACTATTAATTGTGGTGTAAATTTATATAAAAATTAACACCGTTTATTTAGAGAGAAATTAACATTGTTAATTTAGATATAAATTAACACTGTTAATTGTATGTGGTTGTGGCAGTGGTGGCGGCGGCGGCGGCAACGATGTGGTAGTGGTGATTGTGGTGGAGATGGTGGTGGCGGCGTGGTGGTGATGGTAGAGTGGTGGTGGTGGTGATAATGGAGGCAGTGGCGGTGTTGTGGTGGTGGTGGTGGTGTAGGAAATTGTAACGCCCCCAAAATCAGGGTACGTTAAGAAGCATTTATTACATAATAAAGGGAGTTTATTACATCATAAATACTTCAAAGGGTACATTAATTCAACAAAGAAAGGAAACTAAGATTTCCTAACTACAGCTCCTCTCGCTTCTTCATCCTAGCCAGCTCCTCAGCTCCGGACGCCTCCAAGTGAACGGTTCATCTTGATCAGCTACAAGGTCTGACACATTATACCAGCGTCGCCACCGATATAATATGTCAGGGTCACCCAAAAAGGCAACACCATGAGCTACAACGCTCAATAGGAAATCCTTACCCAACCAACCTTACAACTAACAATCACATAATCAAGTTCGTTAATCATTTAACGTTGGTGTCCAAGATTTCCCGATTTCTCCTACGCGACTCATCGTAGACCGTGTCAATCATTCTTATTTACAAAACATCTTTCAAAACATTTGCATTGGCTCCGTACCGCGGATAACCAAGCCTTTCAAAAAAAATCTCTTAGCATTGGCTCCGAACCGCGGATAACCAAGCCATACACACCCAACCTCGGTTCCGCCGTTCCGGGTTCCCAAGTATCCTCACAATGGTTCCGCCGCACCGGGTTCCCATTGGCACACATTGCATTAGCTCCTCTCCGCGGATAACCAAGCTATACCTCACCATGGTTCCGCCGGTCCGGTTTCCCATGGGAACACACACAACCTCACAATGGTTCCGCTATACCGGATTCCCATTGGAACACACACACACACACACACCATTCACATAATACCCTCGAAATGGTCATTATGTGGTTTCCAAAGTACTTCCTTGTTAAACATACCCTATGTGCCATGTTTCTACCTTCTCGATTCTCGTGTCTCGTTACATGCAAAGACTCCATGGTAGGACAAAAGTAAACATCAAACATCGTGATCCAACAAGATCATCCAACTCTATAATATATCACAAGTAACTCAAACAACTCACATAAGCATGCTCATAATCATTTTCAAGATCGAAATACAAATGCTTGAAATGGAAAGTAAATAAAGATAACTCACTTTAAAAAGGGAAGAATACGAGATCTTACATATACATAGGAATAGGGTAAGAGTATCCTACCTTGATCCGAAACTAGTCGGGGCCGAATAAGCTAGGTGGAAAATTCTCCCGAATCTGGACTGAACTTCGGACAGCAATAACTCGGTCAATCCTTGGCCGAATAGAGTCGTTCTTGGGTCTAGAACGAAGCTCTCTAAACCCTCTACAACTTTCGAGAAGAAAGTTAATCCTAGAAACGAACCTAGGTTGGAGAAAAATGGGGACGAAGAAAGGGACAGTGAGCTGTCCAGAAATGAAAATCCAGATTTTTCACTGAACTTCGGATGACAATATCTGGGTCATTTCTTAACCGATTGGGGTGCTTCTTGAGCCTAACTTCAAGGTTTCGAAGCGCTCTACAACTTTCCAGAAGGAAGTTGATCCTAAAAACTACTCTAAACAGGAGAAAACTGGGGATTTTCGGACGGGACAGTGGCTGCCCAGAAAATCAGAAATGGTTTTCTAGAGAGAAGGAAGAGCTATTGCTTGAGGTGTGCTTTGAAAGGCTTGGAATGGCCTTCTATTTATAGGCAAAGGGCTTGGCCTTCTTCTCTCTCTTTCTCTAAGTCTCACCTTGACACTTGGCAAAAGATCATGGAAGATCAAAGGCAAGAATCCTAGGGTTGCATGGCTATGGTGTCCTTGGTGAGATTCTTGAATCCAATGGATGGTTGAGATGGAAATGGTACATGATCAAAGGATCAAGAAGTTGCAAGGTGTCCAATAAGTACATCTAATCAAATCCCACTTTTAAGCACAAATCAAGGGAAAATCCTAGGGTTGCATGGCTACTTTGTACCAAGATTTGATCTTGGATCAATTGGATGGCTAGGATGGATCCTTGGTGGGCAAGAAAGATATTGGTACAAGATCTAAGGGTTCAAACCATTGCAAAGTGTCCAAAGGAGTACAATGGAGGTGATTTCCTAGCAATGAAGAATAGATACACCAAGGATTTCAAGTACAAAGAGAGATCAATGGAAAATACAATCAAATCTTCCTCTCTCTTTCCTCCTTCCTCTCTCTCTCTCTCCCTCTCTCCCATTCGGCTCTCTCTCTCTCTCCTCTCTCTCTCTCTCTCCGGCCTCTCTCTCTCCCTCTCCCTCTCTCTCTCTCAAGTACACACACACATATATATCTACATGCATACCAAGTTCAAGAAAACAATAAACAAAAAGGAAATTGTACTAGAGATCAAAGGAGATTTAAAAGGGCAAGATTTTCCCCATTAAACTAATCAATAAAAATCACCAAGTACTTATATATATATACACATGTACCAAATGATCTTGGAAGATCAAAACCCTAACATAAAATAAGTAAAAAGGTAATCTAGGAAATCTAGGGTTTTGATTTACCCCAATAATTAAATGCACAAAATCACATGGGAAAATCCAAGACTTGATTATTTAATAAAATCCTTGTACCTTGGTGAAAGATTAACCCTTTTATCCATTGGGTAATAAATCCCCTAACTTCTATTGTCCAATGGACAATAGTGACTTGGCAACTTTTATTAAAAAAAAATTGGTACTTTGGCACATGGGGTTAAAAAGAAAATATTAAATTAATCAACCCATGTACTAAGTTGAAAGATGAACCTTTTACCCAATGGATAATAACCACCCTAACTTTTATTATCCAATGGATAATAGTTGCTAGGGAGATTAAACATTAAAGTAATCCAAAAAGTACTTTAAAGTAATCAAAAAGTAATCAAAAAGTTACTTTTTACTATTCATAGTACTTTAATAAAGTAGACATTTAATATAAACAAATGGGGTTTCTATTATCCAATGGATAATAGTTTCCCTAACATTTATTGTCCAATGGACAAAGAATATATCCAAAATAATTAAAAGAAAAAGAATATCCAAATTCTTAGTCTAGGTTCAAAAGGTTCAAAATGTTCAAAAGGTTCAAGGGGGGGCAAAACGGTCATTTTGCGGTTAGGGAAAAGTAACTAAATAACTTGCTAGCTCGGTTACTCCAATCGAATGGTTAAAAACTAGTTAGACTTACTAAGCGGACCAAAGCGTCAAGAAATAATTTTTCAAGGGGCAAAAACGTAATTATGACAAACTTTGGAAATTAAAAGGTAAATCCAAGTAATAACAATAAAATTCAAATATTTAACGAAATTTTTTAACGACCGAAAATCAGGGTCGTTACAGAAATTGTATGGGTCGATTGTTAATTTAGACAAAAGTAAACACTGTTAATTATGGTGGTGGTGGTATAGGAAGTTATATGGGTTGACTGTTAATTTAGACAAAAATTAACACTATTAATTGTGGTGGCGGTGGCGTGGTGGCCATGGTGGTAGTGGTGTGGTGGTAGTGGCGGTGGCAATATGGTGGTGGTGGTGTCGTGGTGGTGTGTGTGGCGGTGGTGTTGGTGGCATGGTTGCGGTGGTGTTGGTGGCACGGTGGCGATGTGGTAATGGCGGTGGCGGCGGCGGCGGTGGTGGCAGCGACAGTGTGGCAGTAGTGGGGGTGGGGGTGGTGGTGGCAGCATGATGGTGGTGGTGGCGGTAGTGGTGGTGGTAGCGTGGTAGTAGGGGCTCGATCGTCTCTCTCCAATCGCTTTTTTTTTTACAATGGGTATTTTTGTCAACAAAATAATGAAAGATGACTTACTAGGCCATAGGTTCTTTGGGCAGAACCTAATAAGCTATTTCACCTAGACAGGACCGGCCAGAAAGTTCCCCCTACAAAATTGCATTGTCAAAGCCTTATTTTAGCTCATTGTTGTATTAAAAAGTAGTTTTAAAATAAAAAAAAACAATAATACTGTATATGTTTGATGTCATTTTGGCACAGGCTCAAAACGAAACCAGTAATTGAGCACATCAATTTTTTTTATACAAATTACAAATCAAATAATGGTATGACTAGTTTAACAATAGCAGTAAAAGTTACGCTGGTGTTTACATCCTAAAAAGTGCCACCCAATAAAAAAATTCCACGTAGCACCGAATGGCACGGTGACCATACGGAACCT
>BPLS01016493.1:0-10544 GCA_019656275.1 Rhododendron kiyosumense | reverse complement strand
ACAAAAACACTTCTCCAAAGTTTGGGTTCCTCTCTACAGGGGCGGCACAGAGAGAGAGAGAGAGAGAGTTTTGATAGTCTTTCTCAATTATTTGGGAACAGATAAGTTTGTGCTCCTCTAATGCATTGCAGTACAGAAACATAAACCACATCTTACCATAATCCTAGGGCCGGCCCTGAGCTAAGGCAGACAAGGCGGCGGACTTAAGCCCCGAAATTTAGCCAAAAATTAGGGCCCCAAACAGGTATACTTATGTATGTAATATATATTTAATTAGTGCTTCCATCAACCAGAAGAGGTAGTTGGTGAAGTGGTAAGTTTAACTCTTGCTACACAACAAAAGCAAGGTTCTATTCTCAGCCCAAGCAGCTCGCTACCTTTTACATCATTCTTATGATTTTGTTTTCCTTTTGAGATTATTTTTTTTTAAAAGAAAACATAGAGCCCCTATTTTACAAGTTCTACTTAGGTCATAAGAATCTCAGAGCCAGCCTTGCATAACCCCTAAGTTTGAAATGAACCCAGCCATAAAAACCCCTAAACTGAGATTTTGGTGATAACGGCAGCGATCGGCTGTGGATGGCGATAGGAAGCAACGATGGCTGCCGATCCAAAAAAAAAAGCAACGGTGGTTGAGAGAGAGAGAGAGGTAACAAGATTAGAAAGTTGCAAGTAAACTTGTAAAGAGGTTAAAGAGCATTAGAGGGAGATATGGAAGTATGTGACTTACCTTGGAGAAGAAGAAGCGGTGGTGATCGGAGACACAGAGAGAGAGAGAGAGAGAGAGTGGAATAAAGAGTTATAAGAGTTGAAAGTTTTAGTGCAGAGGATACATTTTGGTAGGGAGGGGCTCGTGGGCCGAGAGAAGTACTACTACGATGGGTATGGGTGGTTTTGCTTAAGGAGTAAGTAAAAAGGACTTTTTTTTATTATTCAATTTTTTTATATTTATTAATTTTACGTCAAATTTTTGTAATTTATTGATTTGTCTCATTGTAAAAAAAATTGATCCAAAGATAATGTTTGTTAAAAGACAAAAATAAAGTCTTTTTATCTATATTTGAAAAATTATAAATTTCAATCATAATTTTTTACTTTTTCAAATGTTCTCATTAAAACAAATCATTAAATAACCAGAGTTAAAACAAAAAAATGTCAAAAAAATTTTAAAAAGACCTAAAAAAAAGTTACTTAGTCCATCTCCAATCATTGAATTAAAATTGTGAAGTTATATGACATAAAAGTACAAAATGGGTCCCAATCAATTTGTACAAATTGTGTGTGTTAATTTATGTTGTGTTTAGTTTGGTTTTTGAAAAAAAATTTAAAAAATGGTAGGAATAATAAGTAGAGAGATAGAGAAAAAAATATTGAAAATAGAAAGAATATAGAAAGAATTTTTTAAAAAATACTTTTAAAAAAATGAAAAGAACAAAGGGAAAGTCTTCAATACACACCCCTTTAAAGTGTGTACCATATGCACCTATTGTGTGGTTCATATTATGCCACCTCATGAAAAATTACTTGTAGGACCGGTCATTCATAACATTTTATTTTGTATCATAACTTTTATATTAAAAATTCGTAACTTTTCATTAATATGATTCGTAACTTTTTATCAATAGATTCATAACATTTTGAGAATCATAACATTTTAGTGTGTTTTAATGAGGGTGCATATGATACACACCCAAATAAAAGGTGTGTATTGTAGCACTTCCCAAAAACAAAACATTAGTTTGGGTCCCTCTACTTTTCGGACTCCCTACTTTTCTCTCTCCTATTCACTTCCGGCACCACATACCCTTTGTCTCACCTCTTTCCTTTACATTTCTGACCGCATTCATCTTTCCTTTTTTCTCTCTCTTTTGTTAATTGGTCTCCTTTAATTTTTCTCCTTTCTCTCTCTGCTCTCCCTCTCTCTAGTTGCACTTTGATTCCGTTACTTTATTTTCTTTCTTGATGACAATTGTGGGGAGGCATGAAGCGTGCAAAAGAAGCAGCAAAAAATATGCTCGTAACTCTTTTTTAACATCTCCTTCAATCAACTACCATGCGGTACTTGCCTCGATAGTGGCTGGGTGCCCTTCATTCTATAGTACTACTATTATACCCGCTAGATAAATGTCACGTGCAACTATTTCCTCCCTGTCTTGTTCTAGAGTACAATAGTATTTTTGAATCGGTTTATGATATTCTGTGATTTTTCTTGCTAGTTTTGCGAGAAAAAAATGGCTGGAAAAAGAGAAGGGTCGGCGATTGGGATTGATCTTGGAACGACTTACTTCTGCGTGGGGGTTTGGCAGCACAATCGTGTTAAGATTATCACAAATGATCAAGGAAACATGATGACACCATCTTACGTTGCATTCACCGATACGCGCCGTTTGATCGGCGATGATGCAAAGAATCAAGTCGCCGTGAACCCTATCAACACTATTTTCGGTATGTTCTCTAAAATTTAACCTATTTTTATACACGGAATTGGGTAGTTACTGAAATGTTAATTGACAAATCTATCCTCCTATTGTCTTCGGTAATGTTGTCAACATGCCTTTGAGAATTTTTTTTTTCTCCATATTTTATAGTTTGTAGAGATTAATGGGTAGTTAACAAGGGGCTTAGACCCCACCCTTTGTGGGACTCGAACCTTGGTCTTCACAGAAGGGAATATGAGCAAACCATCTTACCAAGCATGATTTCTCAACATGCCTTTGACATTAACTTATGGGTATTTTGGAATAAAAAGTATGAGCCAACATCAAAAAAGAGTATACGCCAAACATGTGTTCTCCTTTTATAAAAAAAATAGAGTAGACAGATGATAAATCTATCCTCCAATTGTCAACATGCCTTTGACATTAACTTATGGGTATTTTGGAATAAGAAGTGTGAGCTAGGCTCAAAAAAGAGTTACACGCCAAACATGTATGCTCTCCCTTTATAAATAGAGAATAGATAGATCGATCAAAGTGTTGAATAATTTTGAGTATAGAACCATACTCTGGGGGTGTTCAGACAAATAAGTCAAAATGGCTTATTTTTTGTCCTTATTCAAAATTTTTTCATATCACGTGGCTTATTGTCAATTTTTTGGGGATTATTGCATCCTCATGACGAGAGGAATCTACAAAGTAAAAAATTTTGACCGAAATCCAATTTTTTTTGAATAAAGTCGAAACAAGTGGCTTATTGGCTTATTTTCGTTTTTTTGTGGGTTTGTTTGGCTTATTTTTGAAGGGAAAGCCAGTGGCTTTTTTAGAAGAACAACCCCTCTGACTTCCAATGACAAAACCAAAGGAGTTTCAATTCTATAACTAAGAAAACTGCTTCCCTAAAAAAAAATTGTCTTCAAATTGACTATACCATTCACTCCAACTCAATTCCAAGAAATGAGGTAAAGATACCTCGCTGATAGAAAATAGCGCCCATGCTAATGGCGGATAAATTCAGCAACTAATAGCATCTGTATTGTAATAAACAAATGATTGTGGATAAACAAATTTAACAATAATGCTCAAAAAATACCCCATATTGTAATAAGTAAAGTTACAAATCTTTTAGCAAATAACCAAATTTCACTTATTCCATAATCAAACTTAACAACTTTTACGAATAATCAGAACTCAATAACTAAACTCAAAACTCAATAATTCAAAAACACCCCACATTCGAATTGTCTTATCAAGACGAATAATTTGGTGTGGTTGAGTGCGTGATTGGAACTCGTTTGCGATTGGACATATGTGCATTGTGTATTATGGGGGTTTGTTTTGTTCGGGAAGCAAAAATAACCAATGTGGAGGTGGAAGTTGTTAAATTTGATTATGAACTAAATGGATAATCAAATGCTAACGTAGCACATTTTAGTTATTGGTTTATTATTCCCATTGCAGATGCTCTAAGGACTCGTATCAGTTGCTGTAAATAGATTTGGCGTTTTTCGGGTTTGTCAAACCATTTTAACTTCTTGTAAATGGGTTTGGGTGATAGTTTCAGTTTTTATCAAGTCTAGAATCTCCACCCAGTGTTTGAAGATATGCTGATCAAGCTTATGCAATGCACAAAGTGCTTGGGACACGAATTGAAAAGGTATACATGCATACACTTTATTTTGCATTTAGACTAAACATTGTTAATGAATCTTTCATGCAACTCGGTCCAAATTATTTTATCCTGGTTCCAAATAGAGTTTAATGCCTTACGTTTGATTAAGATATAACGTTTCATGTTTAAATGGGCATTAGCATTTTGGCCTTAATTTTGATTAGTCTCCGGCATTAGTTTTTCTTTTGCTTTGCTGGCATATTTTTAAAGGTAGCGCTGTGCTGGCGCTTGGCTTATCTCCGGCATTAGTCTTTTGCCTTGCTAGTGCATTTTTTAAGGTAGCGCTTGGCTTATGTGATTGCTGGAAAGCCATGCTAGTATGTGGTAGCGCTTGTGTGTCGTCCTCTTACTCGCTCCTTGTTGGGGTTTATACTTGCTACTATAAATACTTTTTCTTCACACAATTAGGGCACGATTTTTGCAAGCATTTTAGAGAGAGAGAGCGCGCGCGCGCACGCACTCTTCTCCCTATTCATTTGGGCACAAATTTGCATTTGATGATTTAGATCTTGTATCTTAGTCATCTTTAGTCAATCTAGAGAAATGCTTCATTTCTCATGTATTCTCTCTAGATTGTTTTAGTTTGCAAAAACAAAAATCTTCATTTCTCTAAAATTCCCTTATACATGCCAATGATACTACTTAGCCGGATGATTCCGGAGCCGCGGTGAGTGGAGATCGAAGTGTTGGACTCGTGGTGGCTATGGGATGAAGAAGGAGCTCAGGGAGCTACATCAAAGTGGTAGAGTTAGGTTAAGCTTTTGGGGTAAAATTGTAATTTCTCTCTTAGCACTTTGTAAACCTTGTGATCCATAGCAAATATGGTAGTTCGGCCAAGGTTTTATGCTTAGGGTGTGTTGACCCTAAGTATTTTCCATGTATATCCACGCGTTTGCGTTCTTTATATTTATTCCTATTGCCTTTAATTGTTAAATTGTTAGAATAGCATGGAACTTGGTTAATGGATTAAAATTGGAGTTTGCGTGAAATTTTAATTGGTTGTAATATTCGCACGCAACCCCCACCCCCCTTAGTGCTTAATATAATTTCAGTTGCCACAAAACTAAGGATGGCAAATTGGACCAAAACCCACTAACTAAAAAATGGACCCAACCCAACCCATTTATTGGTTGCTATTTGTTCCTGGCCAAACTTGGAGTAAACGCTGAGGATTTGAGAATCTATTTCACGCTTAATTGGAGAATCTATTTCACGCTTAAAATCACATCGTTAATTTTACGGCCAATTAACATAAGGGAGACTTAAATATTCATCTTCAGATCTCATCCCATATAAGAATTTATCCCAATCATTTTGAACAGTTATGTTTTTATCCTTTCAGATGGTAAACTACCTATCTTACCCTTTTAATAATATATTCATATACGTTTTATTAAATTGACATCCTAAATTATTGGGATTCAACCATTTTTTAATTTAGTAGGATTCAACCATTTCTTAATAGTAGGATTCAACCATTTCTTAATTTAGTGAGATTCAATCTCAATAATTACGGAAGATAATTATGAAAGATGATTTCAAAACTTAAAAAATTCGTAATAACCAAATTTCACCGATTTACATTCGAAAACTATATTTATTTTTTCATTTATACCACGTATTATCATGAAACATTTCGGAACATGGTGAATTGACCTTTTTTTTGTTGCAAAATTCTCATAAAATATATTCAGAACATATACAATATTCGTACTGACCATATTTTTCATAGTTAATTTGTCATGAAAACAATAAACCAAAATTATGATTTCTCGGCAGAACTTGAAAACCCATAACATTCCGGGAAAATAGCCCTTTTTAATTGAAACATGGTGGATTGACCATGTTTTTATTTTTTGCAAAATGATCTTAAGAAATATTTTGAAACATACACAATATTCAAACTGACCATGTTTTTCATGATTAATTTATCATGAAAAACAATAAACCAAAATCATGATTTCTGAGCGAAACTTGAAAACACATAACATTTTGGGAAAATTGCATGAAAAACATGAATATAAAATGTTTTATTCATGAATATACACCACGGAAAAATATGAATATACAATGTTTTATTTATGAAAACTCAAATATGAAAAATACATCATGTTTGAAACAAAAAACACCATGAAACGTAAAAGGTACAAAACTAAACGGAGCTAACCAGCAAAGATGTCGAACACCACTCCAAATCTTGGGCCGCCCTATTTGCGATACTACCTAAACCCTTTTTTTTTATTCCAAACTCATCATTTCTGAACCTGCCGATTCAGGTGGAGGCAAAGTGTCACGACCCCGATTCTAGAAATTTGTTGAGTCATCGTGACCGGCCGATGAGACCTAACGCTCATCCAGGCCTTTTTTTCATAATTCAATTTGGAGATAAAAACCTGACTATTTTATTTCTAAAACTCTTATTACAAAACCCAAGTCTTCTGAAAAGATAACATTTTTACAATATCTACATAAAAATACAACAAGCATGTCCCAGGGCAGCAGCAACTCCATCTCTATTCTTCAATATCTGTGAAAAATATCAATTTTCATAAGCCGAATGCTCGTGTGAGATACAAATACAAAAGTTGCACGTTTTATACCATGGAAACAATTTTAACATAAAAGCTTGCATAATCTAAAACAAATAATCATATGATGTTCATCCAACAGCTTAATCTTTCTGTAGGAGAGCGACCCCTCTTGCTGTGTAAAATGATCAAATCACTGGCCACTAGGGCCCTATTCTTTCCATCCGTATAACTTCATTCTGTGTTATGGTATCTTTTTTAGCGTCCCCCAAACTCAAGACAACTGTCTAGATGCATCAATAGGTCATCTCCTTTGTCTGACCGTTTTCTTTTTCTTTTTTTTTTAAGCTTAAACTTTACAGCGTCATCACCTCTGTCTGACGTGCTTTTAATCTTTAACATGAAAAATTTATCATATCTTCTCCATGGCATACCTTAAGTAAAAATTGTAATCTTTTCTCAACATAAAAATCATGCTACTAAAGTACAAGTATCACACCTTAAACTTTTTATAGGATTGGAGGAGACTTAACTCGTACCCTTGCTAACCTCCCGATAGTGCACGGTAGCTCGGCAGAGGTGTATGACTTCGGCAGTTAGGTATGGCTTAAAACTACTGTTAACTTCCTATATTCCTTTTATTATACTAACTAACTAAACATTCCTTTCTTTTTTTTCCGTATGAGTAACTTAGGTAATTTAGGTTGAAGTTACTATTTGGGTCATGTTCTAAAATGGGACTCGCTATTTATAGGGTTTTCTTATCTTCCTAAACTTAACACATAACCTCCCAAGTGTCAACACTAGTGTGAGTTGTCATTCCCTCAATAGGTGTAAGCAAAGCTAAGTAAATGACTTGGCTAAGCTAACATTAGGTAGGCTAATGTGGCAAAACCATAGTATGCATGGTTTTATTCTTTTCCCTTCTTTTTTTTCAAATTTTCCGTACATATTTATCATATATATATACATATATGTTCTATGTTACGGTATTTTTCATCTTTCAATTAAATTATCTATTGGGTGTACATTTTATAAAAGAAATGTTTTCAATTTTTGTTCCAAACTAAAACTAAATAATTTTACATGCCGATCTCAACATTGCCTTCATTTTAAGTCAAACCACGTACGAATTTTAGGTCGGGGTGTTACACAAAGTTCAACGGCAACAACAATGGAGTGCCGTTCGTCGGCACGGAGAGCGACGAAAGGAGATCGACAGGGAGGAGAAGGGGATCTATTCAAAGCTCATGAAGCTATTATTGAAGATTTAACCAGTGGTAGGCTTTGATCCCATGACAGCGGCCATTTCAATGATCTCATGCAAAAATGGACAAAATGTAAATGGTGTTTCAAATTTGGTAGGCTTTGATCCCATAATTACAGGATTTGGTTTATGGGGCAAATAAATTCCATTAAATATGGGATATGACGTCAATTACGAGATTTGATTTTTTGGATTGGTATCTCTAATAACTGTTAAGACCCTAACTTTAAGATTTCATCCCAAATTATTTACTAATAATATATATAAGGGCAGTTCTGGAATTATTTTAAAACGGGGATGAAATCATACAAAACCAAACCGAGCCTTAAGTCCCAATCACTTGGAGTCGGCTACATGAATCTTTTTTCTCCATTGAGCTCTGTCAAGAGCCATTTGTGCACACAAACCTACTCTACTCATATCGTTGCGTACCACAACATCATCTAAAGTCAATTTAGGTCTACCCCTCCCCGTAGCATTGCTATCCAAAACTATCATATCTGCTCTCTTAACTACTGCATCTCCTGGTCTACGGTAGACATGCCCAAACCATCTTAGCCTATTTTTCCTCAACTTCTCTTTTATGGGTGCTACACCTACCATCTCCCGAACCGTTTCATTTCTAATAATGTCTCTTCTAATCTTACCACACATCCACTTTAACATTCTCATTTCTGCTACACTCATCTTGGTCACCTGTTGTTTCTTAATAGGCCAACATTATGTCCCGTAAAGCATCGCTGGTCTGATGATAGTTCCATAAAATTTTTCCTTCAATTTTATGGGTACCCTCTTGTCACACAGTACACCAGTAGCGCTCCTTCACTTGAGGCACCCCACTTGAATCCTATGAGTCACATCATCGGCAATCTCTCCATCCCTACTAATGATTGATCCTAAGGCTCCGTTCCGGAACTACTAATAAGTACTTATTTTTTAAGAAGGCAATTTCAAGTTCAAAAATAATGTGTTTACGCAAATAATTTTCCTAGCAATATGGATCTTTTTTTTATAGATCTTATCGAGATCTTTTATACGGTGAAAAAAAATAAAAAAATAATTTTTTATTTACATTATTTTTAAGTTTAAAAATGTGAAATAAGTACTTATTTTTTAAGAAGGTGTTCTGGAACGGAGCCTAAGTATTTAAAATGAGCACTTTTAGATATCTCCTGGTCTTGGATCATCACTCTTTCTTCGTGCGCACTGCGGTACCACTAAACTTGCACACCATATACTCAGTTTTACTCCTACTTATTCGGAAACCCTTTGACTCTAATGCTTCCCTCTAAATTTCTAGTTTCGTATTAACACCTTTAGCGGATTCATCTACGAGGACAATGTCATCTGCAAACATCATACACCATGGGGATGAAATCATAATTATTTAAATTGCGTGGGATAAATTCTTACATGGCATGGATAAAGAGAATTGATAGTTAAATATTCCTTAACATTAAAACCATAAAGGGAGTAATTAAGAAATTCTTTAAACTATTATAGCGCAAACTGTGTGTGTGGTTCGTAATCCACACCCATAAATTAATATTTATCAATTATCTAACGCAATGATTTGAAGGTCAATCTTAATGATCGAGAATAATTTATGCTAAGCTGTTTTTATTTATAGCGAATGAATGTTCTCCCACTGCTTTAGAGCAAGCACACCAGACTAGTCAAATGGGCATTTGTATCCAAAATACCTAATTAATACCCCAAAAACAGGCTACAGCAGTCTAGCTAAACACGAAGCCATTTTACCGCAACGGAAAAACCTCGCCAGACATACCGAGCTACTATTCAGAAGGTATCCATTAAAATATTACTTTTCTCTTTCTCCTTCCTCATACGGTCTTTCGTTGTCCAGTCCTCATTGACTTGATCGAAGTACAAGGCGGCTATTCTCCCGCAATAAACAAGCGGCGGAGAAGAAATCGGGCCGCGGCGGAGCGGGTTTGATCCGGGAGAGAGAAAGGGGAGAGCAGCAACGGGGAGAAGGAGAGAAAGAAAGAGACGATCGACGTCGACAGATCTCCGAAACGATCGATGTTGATGTTCGTCCGTTGATCTCATTAGAGTATTTCTCTGGTTCTTCATCTATGCAACGAACTGTTCCTTGGGCTCGGTCCAATGATAAAAGACGAAGGAAGTGATCTCTGCTTTTCAGCCATTGATCGACTACGGAGGAAGTCTGGTACCGTATTTTATGAATATTTGACATATAGAGAGGGGATTATAGAGAATTTGGTGCAGGGTTGAAGGAAAAGTGAATAGGGAAAACAGAAAAAGTTCCTTTTCGGGTCGGTAGTTTTGCTATGCTTGCTGTACATGCTCTTATAGTTTAAGACCAAATCATAAAGCTATTTAGATAGTCAAAATACTTAAATATGAACTTTTATGAACGAGACAATTCGTTTAATAGGATGATATGAAATCTAATCGAGTTCGCATCCGAATTTTTTACATACTAATGAATGAGCCAAGAACAATGAAATCATAACCCATAATATTAATAGGTTTCATCCTCAACACTAGTTAAGAATTTTAGTGATTCATAAAACCAAACAGAGTAATCATCATGTGACTATAATTACAGTAAACACAAAGCTTACAACTATGAATGAGCGTTTACCCCACCCGCG
>BPLS01016490.1:0-10231 GCA_019656275.1 Rhododendron kiyosumense | reverse complement strand
TTTGTATAGGTACCAACCGGCCGGGGAGGAAAATCGTACCGGCGGCCACGTCGGGCGGTCTCCGGCCACCGGAAGGCTGATCCGAGCCGTCCAAAAATTCTATAAAAAAAAAATGAGGGGGCCCACGCGAGAATCAAAGGCATCTGAGGTGTGTAGTGTGTTTGATCCGAGCACCCCTTTTCCGTGTAGGGTGCTTGATCATATATACACGGAAAAGAGGTGCTCGGATCAAGCACCATTCACACCTCGTATACCGTTGATTCCCGCGTAAGCCCCCTCAGTTTTTTTTTTTTTTAAATTTTTGGACAGCTCAGATCGGCCCTCCGATGGCCAGATGTACGAAAATCAATTCAATGAAATTGACTACTCTATTTACCAGTGAAACTAATAACAATATAGTTACCACTAATATTGACTTCCCTTAACTAAGCTCCAGGATCAGCTCCAAGGATTACTCTCCCAATTCACTCATATTGATACACACACACCACACATGCATACAGATTCCTAATATACTAATATATCTACATATTCTCACACTTGTAAACCAAGCACAACACAACTACAACCAACGCCACATGCGCACAACCTGATCACCATTGCCGCCCCTCCTTCTGTCTCCTCCGTTCACTCGGCACCACCAATTAAAACCCCACTGTTTTCCCAAATCAAATCCCCTATTTCTATGTGTTTATATAACCATAAACTATATACTCAGCAAGGAAGAAAATGAGACAATGAAAATCTTACCCAACGATTCACCGATCCGAAAACTACCGACGAACTCTCAACTGCGGTTGCCTGCTCTTTCACGCTCTCCTCCCCAACTTATGAAATAAAATAACCCTAATTCTCAAACATTTCCTCACCCTAATAAACTACCCACGTTCAAACTTAAAACTTATCTAGTCTAATTACACAATCAACCCAATATTATTCTTTTTTTTTTATTAGCAAGAAGTTTGAAAAAGAAAAATGAAAGAATTAAATATCTGTGTCAAAATATTTTTTTTTTCCTTTAGAAAAAGCGGGATGTCACAGCATAACGACCAAAACAAACTCCTTGTCGCACCATGATCCGGAATCGAGCGCAGACTCTGACACCAACTGATGCAGGGAGGAGTGTTGAAAAAGAAGAACGCACAACAAGGACAATCATGAACAAGTATGAACTAGAGGTACTCCCTCTAAGAATACACAATAATGAGAAATAATCTCAATTTTCATTAATCAAATCATAAAAACAACTCTCTTAACCCTAAGGCTTACAACTCAATTTATAATAAATTAGAAATACTAAAAAAAAGGAAATAGAATCTACCTAACTAAGAAAATCCAATATCCTAAGCAATTTATGCTAAATCGGAAAGATTCCTAATAAAATACTAATTGCAAAATAATAAACTAAAATTTCTATATTTTTTAAATAATTAAAATATCGGCCTGCATCACTACCGGAGATCAACCAATAGAGCCTTATAACCAGGTTTTACTAGTGAATCGACCATGACCGAATTCCAAACAGAGAGAGCAATAATCCCTCAACTACGGCAAAGACAATGAAACAACACCAGAAACCCTACACAGGGAAGGAAAAACTCTCATTAAAGGGAGATAACCAAACCAACTAAACCCAAGGCCAGACCAACCAAACCCAAAATAAACAAAACTTAAAAAGTTTTAATCCCGTTTCCAAGATAATTACAACTAATCCCGTTTTCTTGTCCTTCCTATGTTATGTTTTGATGTAATCCTATAATACTCCCTCTGTCTCCTTTTTAAAGTTCAGTATTCCATTTTGAGTTATTTCTTAATAAATATCCATTTTGTAAAGTTAGTAGATAAAAGTTGGTACATTTTCTAGTTTGCCCCTAAAAGTAGATTCCATTTTGAAAAGTTAATGAGTAAAAGTATAATGATAATATCTTTATAGAGGGGAAGTAGAGAAAATTGAGGTAAAAGTTGATATGAAAGATGTTATGATGATATTTTTTTAATAAATTGGAATTACATAATGGAACACTTAAAAAACGACAGAAGGAGTAGTATTTTTTGATGTAGTAGATCCTCGATATGAACAGCTAGTGCCATTTTATTCTATTTCCATTAGTATATGTTACACTTGCTGCTAGTTTTTACTCCCTCCGTCCCAATTTGTTTGCCCAATTGTCGAAATATGTGTCTTTCAAAAATATACTTATATCTTACATTTTATAATGTTTTTTATGATTTTAAAGATTTTGTATAATAAAACTAATTGAGATCTATCAAACAAGATCCATATTGCATATTAAAAATATTACGAATTGAAAATTATAGCCAATTCTTTGAGAGGTCAAACGCTCTCAAAAAGTCAAAAAGGGGACAAACAAACCGGGACGGAGGGAGTATTTCGGTGGCACTGACATTTGTTCTTCTTCCCCTCTGTTCGTACTAGATTTCATAATTCTACTATCACACTCATTTACTAGATTTCAAAATTCTACTACCACACTCATTTACATACCCATTTATACATTCACATTCACAATAAGAGTAGGTCTCATACACATTAAGGCTCCGTTCCGGAAAGGTAAATAAGTACTTATTTTTTAAGAAGGCAATTTCAACCTCAAAAATCATGTGCTTACGCAAATTATTTTCCTATCAATATGGATCTTATTTGATAGATCTCATTGAGATCTTTAATACGGTGCAAAAAAAATTAAAAAATTATTTTTCATTTATATTATTTTTGAGTTTAAAAATGTGAAATAAGTACTTATTTTTTAAGAAGGTGTTCTGGAATGGAGCCTAAATATGTAATATGTGTAGGCTCCACTTTTATTGTGAGGGTAAGTGTATAAATATTAGCTTTGTGCATGGTATTTGACAAGAGAATCTTCACAAGATCTTCAGGATGTGCTCTTTCTGACTCACAAGCCCACCACATAACGACAAAACAAAGAACAAAAAATGGGACATGGATGGAAAATACAGCAATGCTACCAACACATATATTTTTGCACATACATTTTTGTGAGGCTCATATCGGGGTCCTATAAACAATCCGAATCGCTCATCTTCTTAAAAATATTTTTTGGAGGCTTCTTATAAAAAATAAACTCCAACAGATATCGGTAAAAGCTTTCTTAGAATTCGTAGGATAAAACAGAATGATTCATCCTACAATTTCTGAGAAAGCCCTTACCGATATCTGTTGAAGCTAATTTTTTACAGGAACCCTCTAAAAAATATTGTAAAAAAGATGAACGGTTCGGATCATTTTGTAGAACCCGATATGAGCTTCATAAAAATGTATGTGCAAGATATGTGCAAAAGGATTTGTGTGAGAATCATTCCTGTGGAAAATATCGACTCTATTTACACAAAGGCTGCAGAGTCCACCACTCAACAGGAGAAGTCGATTCTAAGGGTGTTCCAGTTTCTGGAAAAATAAACTTTTAGAAAAGAAAGATAATTTCAAGTTCAAAAATTATGTGTTTTCGTAAATAATTTTTTTACCAATATGAATCTTGTTTGATAGATCTCATTAAGATATTTTAAATGGTGCAAAAAAAAATTAAAAAATTATTTTTCAATTTTATTATATTTGAGTTTTTTTTTTATCCGCTATTATATTTGAGTTTGAAATTACTTTTTTTTTGGAAAAAGAAGGTTTAAAAAGAAAGCGGAACGGCACCTCTGTGCACATGGTGTCACCAGACTCCCCACGGTCCCGTCCCAATCAACACCATCAAAGCGGTCAGAAACCCAACTATATCCCCTCGAAATGAATAGTTCTGGGACCACATCCAAACACATACTCAAATACACATTCACACACACTAGAGTGTACAATGTATGCGGAGCCCATACACTTGTATATGTGAGTGTATTTGAATATGTATTTGGGTGTGATTCTAGAATAATTGCCTCCAAAATATGTGGATCAGAAAAAACGAACAACAAAAATACTACGTAGAAATTATTGATCCTTTAGCTAGAAGAATGTCAGAAAGTAGAGTAAACTGCAAATGGATACTGCAGTACACAACTGTAGCCCTTCTGTAGAGTAGCAGGGCAAAGTCGAAAGTGCCATCACGGAAAGAGAATAAATTCTTTACACCGCCGGTGTAAATATTTGTTTCCTCCAAATCAATTGCATTGCGCCACGTCGTTATGTTTTATTAATTGGGACCACTGTTTTGACACGTGTTGCGATGCAATTAATTTGGAGGAAATAAATGTTTACACCGGCGGGTTGGAGGGACCTGATTGGAAAAATAAGACCAAAATTTTCAAATTCGACTTGAGAGTTTCATGTTTTTATATATATATGGTCAAGGACCATGGATATGGCATAGAAATAATTGATCCTTTAGCTCTCATCAGTCTTGAAATATCTACTGCTTATCCTCCCCTGGTAATGGCAACTAGCAAATCACCATACGATATTTTTTCTTCTTCTTCTTCCTCCTCAGCCTCATTTGATGAGCTCCCTAGAGAGACATGGTCGGGAAATATTGATCTTTACAAGTGCGATGGGTTCTGGTACGTGCTTCCCCTCCTTGTTGCTGCGATGGAAGCCCAGTCGAGCTTCAAGGCCCGTGACGACGACGTTCTTCTAGCGTCCTCGATGAAGACCGGAACGACCTGGCTCAAGGCTCTAATTCCATGCATCATGGACCCATATGCCCGTTTGGTTAATGATGATGATGATGGTTATCAAGATCCCGTGATCCAAAGCCACCCCAACGAGCTCATCCCTTCTCTAGAAATACAGATCTTTGCACAAAACTCCACTTATGATATCTCAGGTATGACTGGTGTTGCAAATGACGTTGTTCACGAGTAGCTCGAGCCTGCTCGTTATTGGTTTGACTTGGCTCGGCTCGTTAGTAAATAAGTCGAGCTCGAGCTAGTCGTAACTTTAAGTCACTCGTTTCCGAAAGCTTGACTCATTTGTAGAGTTTCAACTCCTTCGGAAGACTTGTTTAACAAATCAACCGAGTTTCAACACCTCGATACTACACGAGCCAAGCTCGAGCTAGAATAGATTTAACGAGCTAAGCTCAAATTCTTAAAAGCTTGGCTTGTTTGCAAATCTAGGTATGACTTGTATGCTATAATATATTCACAATTGTAAACAATATATAATTCACGTGTCTTGAGGGATGTAGACTATTCTTCTGAAAACTTTTTCCTCCATGAAAACTTAAACTATCTGACTAATTTGAAGACTGTGATTGGTCTTGTTTTTAAAATGGCCAAAATTAGTGATATGTATGAGGTAGTTTTTGAGAATGTACGTCAAATATTGCGGGGCGTTGCGTTATTATTGGTACTCATGGCACTTGGCCCATAACCAGGTATGCCGTCCCCTAGGCTCTTCCGAACACACTTGCCCTACACAAAGCTGCCGGAATCCATCAAGAGCCCCGGCAACAGCAAAATCGTTTACATCACTCGGAATCCAAAGGACGCGTTTGTCTCCCTATGGCACTTTTTAAACTCCATTCAGACAGTTGAACAAGGCCCATTGCCCCTAATTCAAATGTTCGACAAATTCTGCAATGGGGTTCATGCCTTCGGTCCCTTCCATGACCATGTTCTCGAATACTGGAAGGAGAGCGTAAAGAGGCCTGAAAAGATCCTCTTTTTGAAGTACGAAGAGCTGAAGAGGGATCCGAGGGGGGAAGTGAAGAAGCTGGCTTTGTTTCTCGGAAGGCCTTTCGGAAAGGAGGAGGAGGTTGACATGGTATTGTGGAGGTGCAGCTTTGAGAGGTTGAAAAGCTTGGAAGTTAATAGGAATGGGGTGGATCCATGGGTTGGCTTTCCCAAAACTGCATATTTCAGGCTTGGTGTTGTTGGGGATTGGAAGAATAGCTTGACAGAGGAGATGAAAGAGAGACTTGACCAAATCACAAGCAAGAAGATGGAGGGGTCAGGGTTGGATCTTTGATTAGTGTTTGAATGTTTGGGTGTAAATTTCATGGCAATCCCTTGAGTTAAATTTTAGAGTTGAGAAATTCCACCTTCTGTGAGTTAATAAACCTTGTCACAGAAGGTGGAGCTCATTCTAATAGTTTTTAATCTGTTCTTTATGCAGTCTACATGTGGAGAGTTAATAAGCCTTGTAGCAGAAGGTGGAGCTCATTCTAATCGTCTTTATCGGTACTTTATGCAGTATACAAGTGGAGTTTCGATTTCCTGGTGTGTGTTATCGTGCTTTTGGAAACAAAAGCAATGAAGTGGACCAAGTGGTGTTTCCAAAAATAATACTATGTGCTAGCAAAAACAACATCAAAAAGCGAGAAGGATCGCAACCAAATGCACCAGAATTGAATTTTGTCCACAGTTCTCATTCACTCATTGTATGTACTATTACTAGACAACACGTTTTTTAACACAATTAAAATGAATTATCGAAGAATTCGTTATTCAATATGATTTCGAGTAACTTTTATTAGGTATGAGCAAACAGATCATGCCTACATCGTCTAATAATTAAACAAAATAAATTATAGATAGACTCATCTTTATGTTAAGAAAATAGAGTTCCATATTGCTTGAGAGTGGAATGGATGATCACTTAATAACATTTGAAACCTGTCCACTTATTGCCAATTGGTTTTGAGATGGACATAAAATTTCTACATGGTATCAGAGCGGAGCCCATTTCACCTCACATTTTAAAAATTTACAATCCACACCCCACGATGACAGACCAACAAAAAGGCTGTACGATGATAGGACTCAAAAAGTGGCCACATGTGACAGATCTCAAACGCAACTGCACGTGAGGGGGAATGTTAAGAAAATAGAATCCCACATTGCTTGGGAGCTGAATGAGTGATCACTTAATAATATTTGGGACCTCTCCACTCATTGCCAATTAGTTTTGAGATGAACATAAAGTTTCTACAGTACTTTATCCAAAAATTATGTGATTGTATGATTAACAAATTATAATCCAGTAAATTCTTAGTTAGATTCTCATCCCTTCTAACCCATAGTCAACCCTTGTCAAATTCATATCCAATACTTAACATAGTCAAATCCCTATCTAATTCTCATCTCCCTCTAGTAATAGTTGGACTATCTCCAGCAACCATCTTGCTTGGAACTGGAAACCAATGCATGTGATCCCAATGCACCCATCCACCTCCATTGCCATATTTCCTCTTAGCTCTCTCTTGAAGTTTTTCCCATCTACAACACCAACCTCCCGCTTCATCTACACCTGATAGAAAAAGCTAATTAACAAAGCTAAGAATTAATTGACAAAGGAGTTATAACTTTATCCAACTCTATACATTTAAATTTTTGATGGATCTCATAATCTAATAAATAAAGCTCTTATAAAATTCAACAAACTACAAAATTAGTTGCTCATCACTCCACTATTGACATTAGTTTGCCCACCATGCCAAAAAAGAGAGGGCAAATGGGCACCAAAAAAAGTACAGATAAGGGAGACAGGGAGTCCGCTATACGTAAGAAGAACGAAAATTGCATAAAAATCAAAGAAATACATCGCTTACATCATGGTTCACAGTCGTGACGTCCCTGAACCAAAATAGAGCCGCAATGGGTGTGTCATGTGGTTGAACTCATATCATTCTACCTACCATCATAATGTGCCTAAAGATAGTCTCAAAAACTAAGACTACCATTGAACGATTGTATGTTTTGGTGCTTAATTTTCCTTTCTTCGTTGAGGGTCGTCATAACTTCTGGGAAAGTACTCTTAACTTCGTTAAGGGTCCCCCATTATACCACTTCTAATCCATCCCTTTTGTCTTTGTGATGCTTTAACACTTGAATGTTGCATTTTTAAGTAGACATTACCAATATTTATACTAGATTTGACAAAATAACCCTAAGAAAAAAAACCACAAATAAAACTTAACCTCTATTATGTTCACAAATCAAACTTAAGTAGGCCATGAGCTATTCTTGCAAGAGAAAGGTATTTCGTTTGTAGTACCAGGGATTGGCGCAGGAGAGGAGGTGAGTGCTTTCCACCGTAATAGATTGCCTATAGTATTTCTGAACCAAATGTATCATCTGCATCATACATTCAATTATTAATATCGATGTCAAAAAGCATCAAAGTTTTTGTACCTACGTACGGTTAAGGGAACTCAAAATGGAGGTACCAAGTTGCACCAAAGAAACTCCTGTGCAAGTGGTGTTAGTCATAAAATGTATTCTTACACCCATACATTGCACATGTATAAGTAACGAGGGACAACCTTTGTGGTGAAAGAAATTGCAACAACTAACCCCCTAACCATGCCAAAGCAGCAAATAGAAAACCATAGAAAGAAGTCAAACCAACAGAAATAAAAATCTAGAGCATTGCCTGTGCCTTTGGCACTCCGATCATAATATTTTCCACGTCATCAAATGAATCATCTTTGAAATTAAGGTACATGAATTCAAATTCCATTCATGTAATTGCATTGCAATTTTTAAACCAGTCTATACGGGTCTTTGCTCAGGTTTTTATTTAGGCCCCCACTAGTGGAAAATGAGATCGGTCCTTTAAAATTAGTTAGGTACGTGTAAATTGGCCCAAACATTTAAATTATAAAAAAATCCACTGCAATTCTATGTTACACCATCATGTTACACCATGATGGTCAAAGACTAAATCCCAAGTACGCAGTAGAAATAAAAAAGTACGTACTTTACAATTCCATCAAAACTATTCAATTGTCATTCCCATAATGATTTTTAAAAAAGGTCCGGAAGCACAATTACATTTAAGTGTACATAAAACAAATTACATCATCCAATAAAAAATTGTAACTTTTATATGAAGTCAAACCAGAAAATTATATCGACAACGCCCGCTGAAAAGATATTGCCATAAGAATATTTTCTTGTACTTTCTCCCTATCTTCTCCACTATCTCTATGCCCCCTTTCTCACTTTCGGATCCATCACTGATCAACGTGATCAATGTCATCAGCTGCTACCTTCCTCATCCTTCTCTCCCCAATTACTTTTTTTTTGCCCCAAAGGCATGGCACGACATAATATTTACTTTGCAACGACATATAATCGTGTTCATCATTTGCCCACCAATTAGAAGTCATGTCAATGCTACAAACCATGAATTATGTTTGAGCATAAAATACATAATGAGGTGGTAAAGATGTAAATTCATTGGTTTAAGTGAGTGTGATCTAGCTACTTCAGTTGGGAAACCTACACGACAAAAACCAAATCAAATAGTTGTACTGTTACGCAAAAAACTTTGGGAAATCCAGGCCGAATAGAATATTAGTTAACCCAATGTACCCAACAGAAAGATGATCTGGGGTTTCAGTAGGCAACGTACCATATGATCATCTTGAACCCAGAGAAGCCAACCACATTATATAAGCTCAAGTGTAGACTGTAGACAGTTTGAATATTAATGAGCCTCCAATTTAACATGTATATACGAAAACAATTAATCTTGGTTGAAGCATCTCAACCATGAAGCTGCAAAGCATCACAGTATTATAAGAGACCTGATTACTGGTTAATTAACACATATGTTAACTCAGGTAGATACTAAGAAAAAAATTGCAGAAAGCTAATAGTAATAACAGTAAAAAGTATTTCGAAGGTCCTGAAAGGAAAAAGAAATTTTAAAATGGACCATATTTGGGAAACAATCTAACCTCCTCCTTTTGAAGAAAGTGCACAGCTCTTTTGTATCTCTGCTTTTCTTCCCTCTTTATTTGGGAAAGAATCTAACCTCCTCCTCCTGGAGAGAGTATATATTTAACTTAGAGCTTCATTGAAGAGAGAACTCACCCCGCAAGGAAGAATCCACCAAGATCTCTCCAACAACTTGACAGAGGAGATGAAAGAGAGACTTGACCAAATCACAAGCAAGAAGATGGAGGGGTCAGGGTTGGATCTTTGATTGTTTGAATGTTTGGGTGTAAATTTCATTACAATCGCTCGAGTTAGATTTTAGAGTTGCGAAATTCCGCCTTTTGTGAGTGAGTTAGCTTGCTCACAGGTGGTGGAGCTCATTCCAATTGTCTTTAATTGGTACTCTATGCATCGTACAAGGAGTTTGGATTTCTCGTTGTGTGTTATCGTGCTTTTGGAAACAAAATCAATAAAGCGGTATTTTTAAAAAAAAAAAATTACCCCCTCTGTTTTTGGAGAGGTACAGTTTGAAATAATAAGTGCTATGGCGAAAACAACTACAGAAATTGAAAAGGATCTCAAATAAATA
>BPLS01016487.1:0-12587 GCA_019656275.1 Rhododendron kiyosumense | reverse complement strand
CCCCTTTCTTCTTTCATTTTCAAAGTATCGCTCCTTTTTTTGTTTTTCAGGACCTTTTTGTTGAGTTTACAACATTTCAGTCAATGGTTAAGGCACCAGAGGGAGGTGGTTCTGTGGGAAAACCAGCTGTTCTACATGGTGGACAAAATAAACACCCTGATTTTCGAAGGGCTTCCAGTAGATCTTACGGTGATGGAGGTAATTTGAGACGACACTATGTGGGAAATTCATCTACTCCAAACTATGGACAAAATATCCTCCCCTCTCATTTCAGAGCTTCTACTGGTTCATTACATGATGTGGCTAGTTCAGGGAGAAACTCTACTGGAAACCTAAGTTCTCTGAACAGTAGGGAAAGTGTTATCCCGCATTATCTCAGAGCTTCTACTGGTTCTTGCCATGATTTCTGCAAATATGGAAGGAAACATGCAGTTGAAGTGAAGCCGAGGAGTTCTTTTCCAAAAAGAATAATAACAACTCCATCGGATAGGCAGAGTCCAGCGGAATCTGGAGTTCCAGCAGAGAGGATGACAAAGAAAGTGGTGAAGCCTAAGCCTTCTACTGTTTCCAAAACCGTTTATTCTGATTCTCCCAACATTCCTAAGCACAAAGTTTCATCAACAGAAGTTGGAGTTTCTTCTACACTAACTTCATCAAATGAGAAGCAAAATAATTTTTTGGGAAAACGCAATCCTTCTGCTAAACCAAAAACCATGAAAGTCAAGCCATTGTATACTCCTGATGCTGCAGGAAGTCTGAATGGCGGAAGAGAAAGGGAAACCAAGAAAGGCATAAAGATAGGGAGTTCTAAAGCAGTTTTGAAGAAGGTACTCGAATCACCAGCAGCTTCGCTCTTCCCCAAACCTTCCCTGAATAGAACTGCAAGCTTAACTGTTGAAAACTCCAGAAGCCTGAGAATGTTGTGTCCTCCAAAGGATCAGAAGAGGATACGAAAACCTGAAGCCAAACAACCAAACAATGAGAAAGCCCCAGAGAAAACCTTGAATGCTACCAAGGTTGAAACTCTGAATAAAGCTCTGGAATCTGAACAAAGTGCTGGAACCTTTCATTCTGCCCTGTCTCCAGTGCTTCCACTACCGAGGCTTTTGTCCCTCCCCAAATCCCCACCAACTTTATTTCATGATGATGAAGCTCAAGAGGAGTTTGAAATCACAGATAGTACTATTCATTTTCCTCCACCTCAATCGCTGTCATCACCTAACCTTTCATCTCTCCCAAAATCCCCATCAACTTCAGTTCATGAGGATGAAGATCAAGAGGAGTTTGAAAAAACAGATTGCACTATTCACTCTCCTCCACTTCAATCACTGTCATCACCCAAACTTTCGCCCCTCACAAAATCCCCATCTTTGTCATGTCACGAGGATGAAGCTCAAGACAAGTTAGAATACACAGATAGTACAACTCATTCTCCTTCACCTCAATCGTTGTCATCACCTAAGCTTTCCTCTCTCCCAAAATCCCCATCTTTGTCATATCATGAGGATGAAGCTCAGGAGGAGTTTGAAATCGCAGATAGTACCGCTCATTCTCCTCAACCTCATTCGCAATCATCACCTAAGATTTCATCCTTCCCACAATCCCCATCTTTGTCATGTCGCGAGGGTGAAGCTCAAGAGGAGTTAGAATGCACAGATAGTACCATTCATTCTTCCCCACCTCAATGGCTGTCATCACCTAAGCATTCATCCCTCCCCAAATCCCCATCCTTATCTTTTCATGAGGATGAAGCTCAAGAGGAGTTTGAAGTCACAGATTGTACCATTCATTCTCCTCCACCTCCATGCCTGTCATCACCTAAGCTTTTGTCCCTCCCCCAATCTCCATCTTCATCATTTCAAGAGGGTGAAGCTCAAGAAGAGTTTGAATACACAGATAATACTATCCATTCTCTTCCATCTCAACCACTGTCATTACCAATTCTTCCCTCCCTGACGAGACCTCCATCTTTGTCATCTCACGAGGATGAAACTCTAGACTTAGAATGCACAGACAGTGTCGTTCTTTCTCCTCTGCCTCAGTCACTTTCATCACCCAGATTTTCATCCCCCTCAAAATCTCCCTCTTTGTCATTTCATGAGGATGAAGCTCATGGGGAGTTTGAATACACAGATAGTGAGGCTGATGAATATGATGACTCTATCTCCGAAAGCAGTGATATTATGGACCTGCACGATGCAGAAATTTTAGATGGGAATCTCAACAGGGTACCTAAAAAGGCTGGAATTATTCTGTCTGAAGATAAAGATTGTGTGCCTATAAAATTAAAGTTCAGGCGGGGAAAGGTGGTTGAACTTACTAAAGAGAATAGCGGCCCTAGGAGGCTCAGATTCAGGCGGGGAAGAGTGATAGGGGAAAACCAAGATACCAACTCCGATTTTCGAAGGAGAAAATTTAAAGAGAGAGGAGTTGATCTTCAAACAAATGGTACGAATGGTGATTCTGGAAAAGTTGTTTTGAGGCATCAAGATGTGGAGGAGAAGAAAGATGCCCTTGGTTTGTTCAATAACGTGATTGAAGAGACTGCGAGTAAGCTTGTTGAGAGTAGGAAGAGTAAGGTTCAGGCTTTGGTGGGTGCTTTTGAAACAGTTATATCCCTACAAGAGAGTAAACCGTCAACACAAACTGTCTCTTGAGGGCAAGACAAGTTTTTCCTCGTTGTTTTGCTTTTGTAAAGAAATGGTACAAAAAAAATAACCTGAGTTTTTAATGGAGGACTGAATTTTAGGAACTTGTGAATTTGCAAAAAGTAGATTGCTTCAGCTGAGTTTAGAAAGCTTGGACTTCAGAGAATTGATTTGGGACTCACGCGTTCTGATTCTGACCTGCTTCGCATCCATCTGATTCTGACCTGTTTAGCATCCATTTCTCAAGGGGGAATGCTTCTTCTTGTGTCTTTACTTTTCTTTTTTTGTTAATCTGCATTGCGAGTGAAATTTAGTACTCTCTTAACTTCATCTACTACTAGAAGGGGAAGAAAAATAACACTGCAATTTGACTGTTTTTGTTGGTTGTTGATACTGGTTTTCACATGATGGTTGCCTCTTGAATGTTGTGTTTTAATGTGATTTTTTCAGAAACTCTTGTTTCATGTGTACTAGCAGGACATATTCAGAATGGTATATTGACATTCCAAACTATTTTTAAAGAGTTTTAGTGTTGTCCTGCCATGACTATTTTCTTGAGGAATGTTTACAATTTGTAGGCCATTTCTCCCATATCATATTGGTTAGCATTAAGATTCAAATTTGTTAAGAGTTACGATTCAAATTTCTTTGCAACCAGCAAAAGATGGCAAGATCAAACTAACAAAATAGGCTGAAGAGACGAACCTATTTTATTCTTCTCATATATCCCATCGTAATATGATGTTATTTTGATATCTTTGAAGTACCCTATCTTTTAGGTTGGGGTTCCCCTACAAAGGGCTAACCCTCCAAAAAGAAATGGGTATGCCGCTGCTTGCGGCGAGCATATGGTATTCAGTGGCGGAGATAGCTAAGGACCAGTGGGATCTCACTGGATTTTTGTTTTTCTTTAACTTCTAAAAGGAGTAATATCTTAGAAATTCTAATACAGCAACTCCAAACAACAGTGCTAATTGCACGTAAATTTTTACACATATCTTGCACATACATTTTTGTGGGGCCCCTATCGGGGTCCCACAAAATAATCCAAACCGCTCATCTTTTTTAAAATATTTTTTGGAGGGTTCTTGTAAAAAATCAGCTCAAACGGATATCGGTAAGGGCTTTCTTAGAATTCGTAGGGCAAAACAGAATGATTCGTTCTATAATTTCTAAGAAAGCCCTTACCTATATCCGTTAGAGCTGATTTTTTACAAGAATCCTCTAAAAAAATATTTTAAAAAAGATGAACGGTTCGGATTATTTTGTAGGATCCCGATATGAGCCTCACAAAAATGTATATGCGAGATATGTGCGAAAAGATATGTGTGAGAATCATTACTGAACTCCAAATAAGGAAAAGTTATTACTAAGTATTCTTGGAGCACCGGCACCATCACATAGTATCCTAACATCCTTTTTTATTACATATTCACGTGTGATTCAAGACTAAGTTCCACCTAAATATGTGATGTAGAAGCGTGTTTGGGCTCAACATGAGGATGACCCATGCCTCCATTTGCTGAAATTTTTAATTTTTTTTCTTTGTAGCAACTTTGCTAGTGATAGTTTTAAGAACTTTTTTTAATAGAGAGGTTGGGAAGAAATAGTTCAAACAAAGCCAAGGGTGTGTTAAATTGTTTCTTTACAACAAAGTCACATGTTTTGAATTGTGCCTCCACTGATATAAATTTCTGTAACGCCACCGACGGTATTTCTTTATTAAAAAGGAGAAAGAATAATTTACTTTATGCTCACTGCTCGGCTGCAGACAATTCTTTAACTGGGCCTGCACCTTTTCTGTTATCTTATCACCATAATTCGAGCCTTTGATGGGGCAAAAAGAGAAGTACAAAAGCATTTGAGATCGGAAGGGCCCAAAATGCCACTCTAATCTTTTTACTTGCACAAATAATGGGTCTCTTCTTCAGAATGTCAGCAGGTTAACAGAAGAACGATAGGACTAAATTGCAGGAATGTAAAAATTACAGGGGTGTTTTTTTTATAACTCAGATGTTCAGGCGTAAAAATTAATGTTAATCTACATGAATCATTATATTTGCTTTGAGAAAAAGAGGGTGGCCTTGGGTCCAAAGTGCTTAAGGATCGGAACAAGATTGCCATGTCCCAACTCCCAAAAAAGCCGATACTCTATGGGTTAAATAGATCCACACCTACATAATTAAAAATCAAAATTTGTGATTCATGAATATTCTTTATAGTACTTCTTCCTGGACAATAAGGATAATTTTTGAAATGACTACTTTTGTATAAACCAGGGTTCGATATGTAACAGGCACTGGTGCTCACACATTCCTATGGTTAGATAAGTGTCACAGTGTCACCTAATTAGGACTTTTCTGTATCATTCCAATTTTATCTATTGTTTCCCAAAGAAACACCTAATTATGCCTTTGTTTGCGAGATTTGGGGACAGAATTCTCTATAATTTGGAAAGGTCTCTCAATGCTAGGGTTGCTTGTATTATACCGAAAGTTGTACTTGCCTTTTAACGACAAATCTTACATGGTGTGTGGCTTTGATTATCGGGTAACTTGATTTTTTCTTACTTTCATGAAGAGATCTAGTAAATTGATAAATCAATCAATTCTTGTGGTAATTATTTAATAGTTTCGGGGTATATGAACAGTATACTTCCTTCTCTCACATAACACGTGGGTCCCACATGTATCTTTCATGTGGGCCACATATGTTATGTGACAGGAGAAAACATATTGTTCATATATTTTAGGAGTATTGAATAATTTTTGCAATTCTTGCATGTTGGAGTTTTTAAATAATCATCATCTTTAGTCATGTCATATTGGAGTTTTTAAATAATCATCATCTTTAGTCATGTAAGTATTTATCCTGCCTTTTTTTCATGCTTATGTTTTCATCTTTCTAACATGCGAATTACCATTATTATCCTTCATATTATATACATATATATATATATAGAGAGAGAGAGAGAGAGAGAGAGAGAGAGAGAGACTCTTATTATTTACTAAATGTAGGGGATTCGGATGAATAAGAAAGCATCAATTAAGGAAGATATAATAGGAGGATTTTCAAACTTTCAAATAAACAAATCCTACTGATTTCTCTTTCCATTAATTGTACATGTTATCTTAAGTTCAAAGGAGTATATAAAGAGTGCAATTTTGTTCAGCCTCCTTAAATGAAAGTGAACATTACCTTCCTTCATATTAGTTGAAATGGTGTAAATTCCACCACAAGTGATGTCATGTTTACCCTGCAATACACTTTTTGGTAAGCATGATATCACTTTATGGTAGGATCCACACCATTTCAACCAATAGGAATGAGGGTAATGTCCACCCTCCTTAAACTCAACTCATATATAAGGTTCCAAATATGGATTTTAGTCATACTCCAAAGAGTCGTCTTCTTTCATGAAACTACCTGTTTTGATGGTTATTTAACCATGTTTCATGAAATAAGATTGAAAAAAATATTTCATGAAAAGTTTTTATAACAATTACGGTCAATTTACCATGATCCATTGCTGATTGATCATACTGGCCTAGTTAATATTCCACAACACCTTGTGGAAAATACATGAACATTTGAACATGATCAATACATGCAAAACATGGTCAACTTATCATGTTATGTTGACCAATACCAATTTTGATAGAAAATAATCCATGCTTCATGAAATATGGTTACGAATCATAATTTATTGCAAGTTTTTATAAAATTTGCGATCAATTGACCATGATCCAATATTACTGAAGTCACAGTTGCTAATAAATATTCCAAGCAACATGTGTGCAACATACACGACCAATTTAATAATTTCAAGTTATGCTCAAAACAATTTACCATGAAATGATTGAAAAATCAGTATAACTACAAATAATTTACCAAATGAACCACCATTCAAAAAATCCAAAGAAAATCTAACTGAAATAACAACAAAAGCCAAGCCATCCCCTTTATCACCATTCTGAAACAACAACAAAAGCCAAGCCATCCCCATTATCACGACCAATTTACCTAATTTCAAGTTTTGTTTTGTTTGTTTGCTGCAAAAAACAAACCGCCGCTGCCATTGTCTCCATTCTCCCCTGCCGCCGCATTGACTTCGCTCCTGGTGCCACAACCAACCTCCACGGCAGTCGATCCAATACTCCTCAAATCCCTAACCATAGTCAAATGCAAACAAATGGAGGTTTCGGATGAGAATCTATTGTGATCAGTTTTTTGCTAGGTAGGAGTGATTATGGAAAGAGTGAAACATGGAAACAAATGCAGAGTCAGTTTTTTTTTTTTTTTGTTTGGGACCTTTCAAAGTTATATTTCAATCTCAAAATTCTTTACCTATATAGTATCCAAAAAAATAGGTAACATGGTGTATAAAGGGTAAAATTGGGTTTATAAAAATACGATAATGAAAACATAACCCTAAAAAGTGGACAGAATGAAAACATAACCTCTATTAAATTGGAGGATGAATATTTAAGTAGCCTTCTTCTTTTGGGCAAAATCCGGTCCCTTAAACTATCCATCCATCTATGCTCAATGTTACTTTTCATGGTCCTCCAAACAGTAGGAAAGTACCATTTAGCCCTTGTCTTTTGCCTTGTACCTTTACACTTGTCTATAAGCGGTGTTTCTTTATGCATTTCCTTTCTCACTCAATATTTGACAAAAAGGAAAGAAAAAAACATACACAGTTCTGCGTAATTGGTAATTGGTATACCCACGGGCAAGGTGCACGACCCGCTCACTAGTTCGTTAGAGTATTCGCATGTGACTTTTTAAACAACTCTCTAAATTAAAGTAAAGAGCAAAAATGAGAAAATGGACAAAAAATGCCCTGCACCAGCCTCTCTTCCTTCCTCTTTACTTCGCAAAATAAATAACTTTCTACAGTGACTCTTTTGTTTTAAAAAGTCACTATTCACCCTTTTAACTATTACTAATTGAGTAGAGAAATGTGGAAATAAATAAAGGAAATATAAAGGTATGAATATTTAATAGAGTAGAAAGTGAGAGTAAAGAGTCTGATGTAATAGACATTTTGAAAGTGAGTAACTAAAGTAATAAAGTAGGGTTTTAAGGTGTAATTTGATCCAAAATTTAAAGAGACTGATGCAGATGCTCTTATGCCTTGTTCATTTCTCATCATTTTGAAAAAAAAAATCAACTCAAAAAATACTCATTATTCGTACTTTCAATCATTACTATCTACTCATTAACCCTATCTCTAATCATTATTCTCATTTCTCTCTCTATCTTTCTCCACTCATTACTCCTATTTCCAATCATTACTCTTATAAAAAAATTCCTCAAAATTTTTTCAAAAACTCATCTAAATACAGCTTTATCATTTCACATTGTGAATTTTTGTGTATAGTAAGGCATAGTGTAGTTTTCCCATTGGAGAAAGGCTCTGTTTACATCCTAAAATATGCCACCCAATGAGAAAATTCCACGTAGCACCGAATGGTACGGTGGCCACACGGAACCTGTCTCAGTCGAGTACCAATTACAGAGGATTACGGGAATTAAGGAAGACACTATTTTAAAGACAAACGGTGTCGTTTTTTTGGTACAGAGGATTACGGGAATTAAGGAAGACACTATTTTAAAGACAAACGGTGTCGTTTTGGAGTGAACCGGTGTCGTTTGGGTAGTGATTAAACGATGGTTTGGGTAGTGATTAAACGATGGTTTGGGAAGTTATTGGATCTAACCGTTGATGTAGACATTATAATCATCGAACGGTGTCCTCACTGCCCTGTTTTATAACTGAAATTAGATGTAATTGCAGGGAATCATTTGGGAAGCCAGACGTGTTGCATTAATTCACGTTACTTGAAAATAGGAACCACGATCCAGGAAGTGGCCATGAACACCATGATCGAAGCGTGCAGGGGAGGAAAGAATTCTGGAAATATCAATGTAACCGTTCGAAAGTCCCCTCAACCGTTTATGTGGCCAACGTGGGCATCAATCGAAGACGTGGAGATCGAAGGCATGCTCAGTGTCTATAAATAGAGAAGTAAGGCGAAGAGAGAAGACCCCCAAAAAAATTCATATCATCTGACAACTCATACAAAATGATTGCTCAGAGATCTATCTTAGATTAGTTTTTAGTTTAAAGTAGGATCTTTTTGTAAGTTGAAAGCTTATTTGCATGTAAGATTGCTTTTGATTAAATTCAAGTTCTCTTATTTCCTTGTAAGTTTTTTCTTACCAAAGAATAGTCGTTTGTAAGTCCACTTTTGATTAAATTCAGTGTGCTTATTTTACTGTATTATTCTTAGAAAAGTCTTAAGAGTGTTTGCATACAAATTTACCTTTGATTAAATTCAGGTTTGTTTGTGTCCAAACATCTTTTCTGATTCGAAGTGCGTCAATCTTTTATTTGGTTGATACATTAAGGAAAAATCCTCTTAGTTGAGGTAATCGAACGGATAACACAATTGCCTGATTGAGATTAGTTATTTCAAATCCATTTGAAAAGAGTAATTTCTTCTCTGAAGTTATTTTTTTTCTGGCACGCCCGCACACAATCATTTGCCATTTGATTGAGCTAATTCAGCCCAAACAGGCTCACATATGTACTTTTACACATGCTTTAAAGGCCTCTTCTTTTTTCGACGGAGGCGTTTGAGCCAGTTTAACCATTCCTCGACTTTTTTTTTTTCTCCAATTTGATTAAAGACAGATCATCTACACCGCAATTATGAAATTCACAAGAAATTTTTCTATTGTAGTCTGGTCACATCACAAGAGGTTGCCAATTGCCTCTTGAGCTCTATCATGGGGTTTTTAAGAGTCAAATTAACTACTAGTATTCGTTAGAGATGCTTTAAAGCCAAGTTGACAAGGACGTGAATTTGTGAAAGAGTGTGATTCACGTGGGTAGGAAAAAAATTTCCAAACCATAAACTTGCAACTTTGGGAGAATTTAAAATTTTATTAGTGTCAAAAGATTCTTTTGTGGGTCGACCCGTTGAACTCTAATATATCTTCTCTCTTTTTTTGGTTGAATCGGAAATTCGAAGTCTTAATATATATATATATATAGTCCACTTCTCTTAAGGACCACCTTAACTTAATAAAATAAGGACCTCTCTTTCCCGATAGAATTTCAATGATCCAAACCGCTCAATATGTTCAAAACGTGATTTTAATGGTACTCGCTAAAAATCAGAAAAAAAAAATGACCGGAAAGGCTTCATCCAAGCAGTTTTTGTTTGTTTTTTATCGAACGATTCAAATAAAAATTGCTTGGATGAAGCCCTTTCCGGTCATTCTTTTTGCCGATTCTCATGGCTACCCTTAAAATCACATTCTGAACACATTGAGCGGCTCGGATCATCGAAATTCGATCGGAAAATAGGAGAAATGGAAAAGTCCTTATTTTAGTTAAAATAAGAATTTTCTCATTTAAAAATAAAAATAAAAATAAAAAAAGCAACCCGAAGGATTGGCAAGTGATCCTGGCCAGGGGCTTAAGCGTACGCTCTCCTAAGTAGGGATGTAAATGAACTGAGCAGTTCACGAGCTCAGCTTGGCACAGCTCGGCTCATTAACATTCAGCTCGGCTCGACTCGTTTAGTAAACGAGCCAAGTTTGAGCTCGAGTTTTCTGCTCGTTTAGTAAATGAGTCGAGTGGAGTTCGGCTCGTTCAACAAAAGTTCAGCTCGTTAAGAGATAATTTGCTTGATTAAAGTGACTCATTTAATAAATGACTAAGATCGTTTCGTTAAAATTCGAGCCGAGTTCAAACTCAAGTTCTTGACTCGTTTGCGGCCATACTCCTAAGATATTCAATTTTCTTTGTCCACGACTCTCGTGATCATATCGCCTCACGCGCAAGAGTATAAAAACAATTATGGAAGTGTACGTAACAATAAGTCCGAGATGCTCGGCCCCGCCGGGATGGGACACCTGCGTTAACACGCCGCAGGGACCACGACAAGATCGCAAGTTGCGTGGTTGATCACTTTTGATTGTCCTTGGAGCCGACGACCTCTTGACCCAAAGCCAAATAGAACAACGTGGGTCCCTGTGAACTTTCCAGGCGAATGCCACGTCATGATGAGGTGTCAGAATCCAACTGGCATTAACTGATTCGTCCAGCATTCATCTCTGACACAGCCCGGTTAGTCTAGAATTTCCCGCAAATGATATGGATTGTTTTCTTCTCCTATTGCATAGGGAATTCCAAACCCTTCTTCTCTCTTCCACTACCATTTCTGCAAATCGCTCAGGGAAACCCAGCAACCATTAATCTTTTTTTCCCGGACGAAATTAACCCTGTTGGGTAGGGAGATTTTCCAGGTATTTCTTGCAGGTTTCTTGGTTAATTGCAGTTAGTTTCATCCTTTCTGATTTGTCCACTGCAAAAACCTAATATGTTAGATGTGGTGTTGAATTTAAGCTGGCTCTGGTTGGTTTTGATCTGATTCAAAGTCTTGAAAATTTCTAATGAAGTTCAAATCAATGCTTATTTTCCTGGGAAAACTTCATTTTTGGAGTCCAGGTTTTTCTGGATCTTAGGGTTACTTGAGATATACTACGTACAAGATATATATATACACACACACACACACACACACACACAGACACATAGTTGGGAATGAAAATTTCTGGGAGTAACCACTTTGTCCATATATTGTCAAAGGTTAGGACTGTCTCCAGTCCTACCCGCCAAAATACCCCCCTTGATTGGTAATGTTTGTTGTTATTGTGCGGATGAGAACTGATATTAAACTGATCTAAGTGATTGTGTCCATTTTGATCTATTTCGGAAGAGGTACGTACGGTGTGATGAGTGTGATTTGCTTTTTGTTTTTCTTGTGCTATAGCTTCTGATATATGTGTAAAGGGCGTAGGTTCAGATTTTAACATATGTGGGTAAAGTGTTCAAGGTCATGCTTATTTGGAACTGTAAAATTTACGGATTTTTGAGTCAACTGTTTGACTATCACCCAACCCGCATGATGGGATCATGCCAAACAATCTGTTTCAATGTCCTATATTTCGTCCGAGTTTTGATCCTTAAGCAAGTGTAAGATGCATGCCCAAGGCATATGGTCATCCTCAAGAATCGATGTCAAGTTGTCAACTTTGGCCGATTTCGTTGGACTTCATTTTAACTGATTTGTTATCTTAAGCCTTAAGGTCCTTGCTTGGAACAAAGTTGCAAACGTTTCTCAGATTGTTGGGTACTTCTCAGGGAACCGTCGGTTGTTAATTTGCTAATGGTGCCGAAATAAGTGTGTTGCTCATACTTCGTTCTGTGATTCACTCACAAATTCTGAGTGATATGAGTCACTCCAGTTGATCTAAATGAGATATCTAATTCTTATCTTCACAAGTTTGGGTCTTCTAGATTCATTAGTAATTTTAAATAAAGGAAAGCCAAAGAAAAGTTTAGATGGATTATTTGATGAAATTCAGCATGACTTTTGCAGGAAGTGCTTCCCAATCTTTCATGAGCCATTGAAGTTTTTTAGCATTACAGTACTATTTGATGCTTGGCCGGCAACGTTTTAGAATACCCGTTGGATTTGTTGAGGTTAAACAGTCTGCTCTGGTGATCAGCTCTGATATTGGTGAAGCAACAGCGTCTTTCACAAGAAACCACTGTTATATGTTAAACTGGTGATTATACTATATTGGTGTTTGCTAATCAGCCCTTTACCACTATTAACCTTGTAGTCGTAAATATAGGACTTCATGAGGTCAAGTTGAACTGTCTAATTGATCCTAGTTTGTAGCACACCCAGTTGAAAATTTGGCGGGGACAATGCGATGAATATTGACCTTTAACTCTTTTGAGGTTTGGCATTACTAGGTGGAGACAATGATTTTAACGAAGCAGTATCGCTGCATACACTCAACAAGCTGTGCATGCACGAAAGGGCATCTAAACGAGGATGTGATCTTCCT
>BPLS01016480.1:0-13187 GCA_019656275.1 Rhododendron kiyosumense | reverse complement strand
CTCTCTCTCTCTCTTACACACACACCCACAACACAACACAACACAAGCTTTTGGAGTCTAGGAGGTGGTGTTGGCGTGTTTCTGATATTTTGGTGATCGAGCTAACTGTGTGTATGCTCGTGATTGCTGTCGGTAGTGGTGTGATGGGGACTGTTATGCTTTTGTGGTGGTGGTGATTAGGGTTGTTTGGATTAGGATTTGGTTTTGATTCTTGGGCTGGGGTTATTATTTCAGTTATGGGCGTATTGAATCCCTAGGTGTTTCGGTTTGGACCTCAGCCTTCTGTCTTCCAACCTTGGTTGGAATCCTCTCCCCTCCCCCAACTTGATGTACCATTTGTCAAGTTTTCTTAATAAAATTTTTTGCCTTTCAAAAAAAAAAAATACAACACAAGCTTTCACCCACTAAGTCAACTTAAAATAATATCCACACAATGAAACTTTTACTCCCAACCATAACACCCACTAAGTCAACTTTTTGATTTTCTGTATCTACACGTAAACAAGAATTCCCAAGAGTTGATAGCACCAGTTGTATCCTAGTATGATAGGTAACTTTTTTTTTTTCCTCGGCAAAATGAAACTTTTATAAAATACTCGAAGGGGTTACATCAAGGGAAAACACCAAGCTCACAGAGCTTTGATACACCATAAGCTGCACACGCATCCAACCAATAGTTGGATGGCACACCCAAAAAACTACCTTACAATCTTAGTTTTCGGATACCATCTAAAAAGACCTTGAACTCCTCCACAGTGTATACGTTGATGTTGAACTTTGCCTTCATCCACATCGCGACCCTTGTTTTAACTACATCTCCCACTTCCTAGGCCTGTTTTGTTGAGTTGTTGAAAATGTAGTCATTCCTCACCAACCATAGGGACCATAACGTTGCATAGAAGCAAGCTTCCCAAATATGTTTCTCCAACTTAATGAACCCATTTGCAAACCACCAATTAGCCAATTTTGGAACCGATGCAGGACAGACCCATTTGATATTCCACCAATCTAGGATTATAGACCAAACACTCCAGGAAAATTGGCAATGAAGAAACAAGTGCCAGTGAGATTCAGGGTGCAAAGAGCATAGAGGACACAGTGCTAAGTGAATCTCATTTATCACATTTCTACAAAGGAGTTCTGACTTGGTAACGGCTTTTCTTTGACGGCCAACCAAGCAAAAATTTCCACCTTTGGAGGACACAAATGCTTCCATAATGAACCAAGGAGAGCACTGCTAGAATGATGTAGCAATTCCCATTGCCCATAAGCTGATTTAACTGTGAATTTACCATCCCCGTCCACCGCCAAAGTAACGTATTAGGCTTTGATGGATTTATCGTCACACTTAGAAGTCGTTGTCTCAGGTTGTCCATCTCTTGTTTCTCTCGCCCAAACATTTCTCTTCTGAACAGAAGTTCCCACGATCCCCCAGCCTCGTCATCCCTCATGTTACTGATCAACATCTCTTTTTGGGTAGATAAGGCAAACAACCTAGGGTATTCTTCTTTCAAAGGTAACTCACCCAATCAGACGTGATCCCAAAACATAGTTGCATTACCTGAATTTACCTGGACCCTAAAGCTCTCTCGAATTGAATAGCCCAGTTGTGATGAAGGATTCTCCAGTGAACAAATATCCGCCCAAATTCTTGAAATTGAACCTGAGCCATGGACATAGGGTAGCCAGCAATTGACATCTAGTCCATATTTTCCTCTAATAACTTTAACCCAAAGAGACTCTTTATCTTTACTAAATCTCCACCACCACTTGGCCAAAAGTGCTAAGTTCTATTGTAGCATCTTTTTCACCCCCAACCCTCCATCAGATTTCTTCCTAGTAATCTCGTCCCATTTCACGAGGTGAATCTTCCTTTTATCACGGGTGTCGCCCCAAAAGAACTGTCTCTGCAATGTCTAGTTTCCTTGCCACGGCTATTGGCATTTTAAACAAGGACATGAAGTAAATGGGCACATTTGCAGTATTGGAGTTAATAAGAGTAATCCTTCCCCCCGTCGAAATACAGTGAGTTCTCCATACGCTCAACACCTTCTCGGTTCTCTCAATGACCGGATCCCACGTCTTGATTCTACCTGGGTTTGCACCAAGAGGAAGCCCAAGGTATTTGATTAGTAATCGTTCCACTTTACGACCCATAGTACGAGCCAAAGAATTTATATCTTCGGAAGGGACATTCACACCACAGAGAGCTCTTTGAGAAATTAATTCTCAGCCCAGACATCAACTGAAAACACCTTAATATTCTTTTAATGTTTGCCATCTCCTCCATGTCATTGTTGCAAAAAAGAATGGTGTTGTCTACAAACTGAAGATGCGATAATAAAACCCCATTACTCCCTAATTTAGTTCCTTTGATAATGTTCCTTTCTTTTGCTCTTTCTAGCATAATATTGAGGGCTTGCGCAATAATATTAAAGAGGAAAGGTGATAGGGGATCACCTTGTCTCAGACCCTTTTGTGTATAGAATTCTTGAGAAGCTGACCCGTTGATCAAAATTGACATGGAAACTGAAGAGCAGCATTCCTTTATCCACCCCCTCCACCTATCCCCAAAACCCAACCTCGACAGCATTTTGTCCAAAAAATACCAGTTGACACAGTCGTACGCTCTTTCAAAATCTATCTTTAGAATTAGCCCCCCGTGCGCCCTATTTTTTCAGCTATGAATAGCCTCATTGGCTATAAGAACGCCATCCAAAATTTGTTTCCCACTAACAAAAGCTGCCTGGGACTCCCCAATTAATGATAGCATATGGTTTTTGTACCTACACGTAAACAAGAATTCCCAAGAGTTGATAGACCCAGTTGTATCCTAGTATGATAGGTAACTTTTTTTTGTACCTAAACGTAAACAAGAATTAGTTGATAGCACCAGTTGTATCCTAGTATGATAGGTATTCAATATTCATACGCTGTCTAGTACATAGCTCAGTGCGTCTACCATAAATGGTTTTTATGACTTTTTGGTACTTTCTTAAGAAAAAACGCACAAATCCTTGCACAAGCCCTCGCATTGAGTCGATCACCAACTCACACGGCAAGCCGGCAACACTTTTTTTTTTTTCCTTGAACTTTATCTATTTAAGAAATTGCTAAGCTTAACAATTTTGAGATTCATAATAGTCACTTCTAATCCATAACTAAAATAAAGGGCTCACTGCCATTTCACTCTCTCTATCACCCCCTTTGTTTCCTGTCATTCACTTCCCTCCATTACAATTTTTTTTGTGTAATCTCCATTTTCGAGATGAATAATTAATTTTTAAAAGTTTGAAAAAATATTAAAAAAATCACTTAACACTGAGAATAGGAATTATCCGTAAAGATAATTAATTAAGTCTCAGATTGGACTTTACATTCTTTCATTGTCCTATTAATTTTTTTTAACATTTTCAGAGGTTATTAAAATTTCTTTTCGCCGTTAAAAAAAATAAAATTAATTTAGTCCAACCCACTTTAGATGGTACTTAGTAGCATATAGCTAGTTATAGGAGGGATAGATTTGGGTTGGAACGTACGCTGTTGAATTTGGATATATGGCACTGAATGAAGGTTGAATTAATCACTAAACACTGAGAATAGTAATTATCCGTATTCATAATTAATTTAGTCCAACCCACATTAGATTGTAGTAGCATATAGCCTGTTATTTGAGGGCTAGATTTGGGTTGGAACGTACGATGTTGAATTTGGATGGGACAGAATGAAGGTTGAATTTTGGGAGAGGAAAAGACAGCAACAGATTTTTTATTTTTCTCGGCGCAGGAAATTTTTTTTATTAAACTTGAAAGGATACATCAAGTAAAAGGGAAGGGAGAACCAGAAAGTTCACCACAACCCCAAAGAAAAACAAAAATGAAGCAAAATTACATCAAAAGATACACCCAATGATACACCTAAATCGTGAGCCTTCTAATACCATCAAGATTCCTTTTAAAATCTTCCACCGTATACACTTTAACATCAAATTTGGCTTTGATCCACAAGGCTGCCCTTGTTTTGATTAAATCAACCAATTGATGGGGATCAGCAACTTTGTTGTTGAAGATAGCATCATTTCTTGCAATCCAAATAGACCACAAAGTAGTGTAAAAACAACACTCCCAAAAAAATTTCTCCAGATTTTTGAACCGGAAGGAAAACCACCAAGAGGATAATCCCAACAAATTCGAAGGAACCACCCAATCAATGTTCCACCACTCTGCCATCTTCAACCAAATTTGGGTAGAAAACGGGCATGTTATCAATAGATGCTCTGGCGTTTCCTCTTCCTGAAGGCAAAATACGCATGCCAAACCTTGTTCATCCATTCCCAGACTAATATTCCTGCTGTTCAAGACCGACCTTGTCGCAATTCTGTTTTGACACGCCATCCATATGAAAATCTCAACCTTCGGAGGACTAAGATTTCTCCATAGAGATTGAAGTCTTGTATTGGGAGTAAAAGCAAAAGCCTCCCATAAATCATACACAGACTTCACTGAGAACAAATTATTTGAATTGCCAATCCAAACCATAGTAACCATTTTTGACGAATCCAGGACCACATTCTGTAATCTCTCGCGTAATTCAATAAATTGAGCTCTTTCCCGTTGAAAAATTTCCCTCCGAAAGGTCAGATTCTAGTCCCCATTTTCATCATTATTGATCACGTTATACACTAGTTGCTCTTCTTGCGTAGATGCCATGTACAATCTTGGATATTCCTCTTGTAGCGTTTGATCCCCCAACCATTTGTGCTTCCAGAACAACGTATTATCCCTTGCATAAACTTGAATTCTGAAGTTTGCCTGAATTATGCTCCCCACCTCATCTTCCGAATTTCCAATTGCACATATATCTTTCCAAATAATAGATGCACGGCCTGAGGACGGTGATTTGGGGAGCCAGTCTTGCTTTGATAATCCATATTTCTTACAGACTACTTTAGCCCAGAAAGAGTCATTTTCTCTACTGATTTTGTTCGATCAATCTTTTCACCCCCAGCCCTCCATACTCTTTGCTCTTTGTTATTGATATGGACAGAGTAGAGTAGTTTTGGTTATTGGAAAAGGTTGTTAGTTTTGGTTATTTAAAATCTAAAATTTGATTGTTTTTAAGGATATTACTGAGTTTTATTTTACCATTGTGAGTCAGTTTTTGCACCAACTTTGTTAGTTTTAAAAACAATTTATTTTTTATTATGCTGTTGTGGATAGCCTGAGGCAATGTTCCAATAATTAATTTTATAATATTTCTAATTGATTCCACTCCAGACCCACATGGATGATTCGAGCCGTTCAATAATTTTAAAATAAAAATTGAGTGAAAAAATCAGCTTCATCCAATATGTATAAGTGCTCGATCCAATCTTCTCATTTTTCATCCAATCTTTCCATTTTTTTTTCAAAAATGGGAAGATTTGATCAAGCACTTGCACATATCGGATAGAGTTGATTTTTCACGAGTCCACTCGTTGTTGTTTTTTTAAATATACAAAGGGTGTATTTATAGAAATTAAATAAATAAGATATATGTAATTAAATTAAAAAATAAATTAAAAAGTAGGGGGGACCCAAGGGCTCTGCTGCCCCCATTGGCACAGTAGCCCCTAAGAAGCCCCTAAAACGTTTCCGTTTTAGTTATAAAAAAATTAGAAACCAGCCATTTGCAATCCTATGGAGTAGAATCGTGATTTGAAGCAACATACTACTGAATCAGTTAAGAGGATTTATGCTAAATAATGGTTAACAAATTTATTAAATTGTACTATAGTTAAAAAAAAGTAATCCTAAATATAACATTTGTATTCTGGATTAGTATGTCGTTTGCAAAATACATTTTGTAATTAGTTCCCGAACACTAATTGTAATCTTAATGAATTTTTTGTTTTACGGCCTTTCAACGAGCACTCTAAGACTCATTATTTAGTTTCAGGACTCTCTTAGGGTGTTCATTAAAAAGCCTTGGAGCAAAAAATTTATTACGACCATTTAGGATAAAATGATCAAAAAAATAACATCTTTGTACTGGTTCAAACGGATTGAAAATTGAAACACTTATTTTCGTAACTATATTTTTTAATCTATAAAGGACAAAAAAAAAATTAAATAAAACAGTCAGATAAACATGATCAATTGAAACACTTTTTTTTCTCTCAATTACTTTACAAAGCCTAGAATTAGACTTGAACCTATTATTAAAGAGAAAAAAAAATTCAAACTGGTAAGAAAGAAAAGGAAATAAAATGAAAAAAAAAAAAACCAAACCGGAAAGAAAAGGAAATAAAAAAAAAGAAAAGCAAACCGTAAAGAAAGAAAGAAAGAAAAGAGGGAGGGAGGGAGGGAGAGAGAGAGAGAGAGAGAGAGAGGCGGGGCAGTCCCGGAAAAGGGAGGTGGGGCCGGGGGGTGTGTGTGTCGGGGAGGGAAGGGGGGATTAGCAATTTACGAAGAAATATGACAAGATCTCACATCCTTATACAACTTCTTAGATTTCATAATATCAGGAGCTCAAGCAAAACAGACTGAAAGAAAAAAGAGAAATAGACACAGCAAGGGGGCAGAAAACCTAAACCTACGACCAACCAGAAAAATCAGACACACTGCACCCAACGCCCCACAAAACTTAAGGACCTACGTACCCTGCAAACCAAAAGAAAACACCTTGACACAACCAACACCACAAGAAACAACCCTAGACAAAAAGAGATCAGAACAAACCCAAAAGACAAGAAAGAAGACCAAAAGCCCAACCCCAAAAACCCAAACCAGCCCAGACCAGATCCAACCCCAATACAGCCCAGACTGAACCCAGAGAAAACCACTTACACCTTCACTTTCCTAATTCCATCCAGATTCCACTTAAAATCTTCCATAGAATGTTCGTGCATATTAAATTTGCCTTTTATCGATAGTGCCACTCTAGTTTTAACCTAGCAATTATAGTTTCTATAAATTTGCAGTGCCTTATTTTATAATTAGCTCTATCTGTACCACAGTGGGTAGATTTATGTAAAGCAATCTTGGTGGAAGCAAAGTGGTGTTTTGCACCAACCCATGGGTTGTTAACATGGTAAGGTCGAATCTGCGCTTGTAACATAGCAGAGTTCGATTCTCCCTTGAGGCAAACCATGATTTAGGGAGGGGGGGGGGCCATGGCGGTGGTTGTTGTAGTAGTCTCCCCAGAGGTTTGGATTGCGCAATCAAGTCCAATAGTAACTCGGCTGCAGGGTTGTTCTTCGGTTACCAAAAAAAAAAGGGTGTTTTTAAAATGAGACTTCAACTTTTAAAGCATACCTGGAGAATGCAGTGGTTTCGGCATCGATGATGCTTGTATTAGTTCATGCCCACTTCTTGTTGACCGAAATTATTACAAAAGAGGCTCTGCAGTGCTTGGAGAAGGAGTCGTACCATCCTCTCATAGAATGTCCATCCCTCATTTTTTACTTTCCAATGATTTGGCCACATCCAAGGTATCCTAGCCAGTATTTGCACACTCCATTAATTCTTACATTGTTTTGCTACAGTTTATTTCTCAAAAATAAAATCGGAAAGGCTCAAATCAAGGGTTTACACCATCTATAACCTAGGTAGCTCCCATATTCCCACGAATTAGTCAGTTGAGCCACACGGGAAATCATATGCTCAAAAGGAAAATATTTCAATGAAAAGCCGGTTTTAATCTTAACGGTGTTTGGTATATATTATTTTTGTTTCTCCAAAATACAAAAAAAAAAAAAAAAAGAAATAGTGGTGAATCATAAGTTTGACACCCTCATTTTATTTTTTGTGTGTCACAGGACGAGTTAGAGAAAGGTGAATCCACAAACTCAATCCTGTGTTACATGCACAAAATCAAGTTTTTGGAACAAGAAGTCCGAAAGCACATAAGGAAATTGATTGACGAAGCATGGGAGAAGATGAACAAAGAACGAGTAGCAGTTGATTCTCCATTTGAAAAACCATTTATTGAAACAACTATTAACGTTGCTTGAATGTCCGAATGCACTTACCAGAACGGAGATGGGCATGGAGCTCCAGATAATCAAGCAAAGAACCGGGTCTTATCGGTGATAATTGAACCCATTATGCCTTGTTAGCCAATGGTTCTCAAGTTACTACTAAAAAAGAGAACAGAAATTAAAGTTGGAAGTTTGCACCACCGTCGTGTGGCCCCAAAGATAATTTATTGTAATAATCTAAAACATTCATTTTGATTTCTAAAATCGACGGTTTAGATTCTGTCAATAGTTTTTAATTTATTCACCTAACCATTCCAATAATTGAAAAGAAAATAAGAAAAAGTTGTAACACATGGCGTTTTTCCTTTTTGTGAGGCTGTTAGCTCCAAAAAGCCGCGCTTCCTTTTGGTTGGCAATTCCATTTAACAAATCACACATTTACTTGTATCCCATTATTTATCGAGTTGTAATTTCTTTTTAATTTTTCTAAACGTAGCAAGTCTGTATAGGATTAAAATAGAAGGAGTCATATATTTATAATTGAGATTGAGTGAGGAAAAAGAAAGGCAGTAATCATATCAATCGCAAAGAAAGAAGAATGCAATCCGATCAATCGCTATATCAATCGGCGATCAATCAGAAGCTACTAGATGGTTTAGTTAGAAAACAAGACCGATCGATCCGGCTATTGAGCGGGTGTGTGCACGTGGTATTCCTAATATAAATAGTATTCTTTTGTGTGCTGCTAGGGTAACGAAAAAGGAGAGACTACAGTCAAAACGAGAACTGCTTTGGGTTTTCGAGATAACGGGAGCTGCGTTGGCCGTTGGGTTATCTAAATAAGCAGCCAATATACTTGCCACGGGTTTTGAAAAGAACCGAGAATGAAGTTCATCTTGCATCTTGGAGTTCCATTCTAATGATTGGATCATTGAAGCTACAATCAAACTCTAAGAGGTGTTCACAGTTTTTATCTCAACAAATATAGATTCGTTCTTCGGTGGATTTCTGAAGGATTTTGAGAAGGCTCGAGGATTCGAGGCAGCGGCAATCAAGCATGAGGTACGGTGAACGAGGATTCGGCTATCGTTCTTGAGTCAATTGTGAGGATTCTCAATTGTGTAGTAAGTTCAACTGTAATCGTACAATATTTTCTTATAGTGCTTGATTCCTTCCCGTGGTTTTTGCCCATTTAGAATTTTTCCACATATATCCAGTGTTCATCATTATTTTTTTTTTAATTCCTATTGATTGCTTGGTGATTGGTTGTGAATCAAAATAGGAATTTCAATTGGTATCAAAGCAGGTCGCTCGTAATCTGTAGGAAGTTTTCTAAGTGGATCCTTATTTACGATGAACATGGATACAAATATGAACCACTCTTCCAGTCGTATACCGATTCTGGTTAGTGAGAATTTTGATTATTGGAAATAAAGGATAAAAGCTATTATGAGATCAGTCAATTAAGATGAAGAAATCTAGAATTCATGTATCGATGGATATGTATGTCCTGTGAAGACAGTAGAAGGGAAAGAGGTTTCAAAATTAACTTCTGAGCATTGTCTGTCAAAGAAAAGGCAAAGCTACAAGCAAATAATCGAGCCTTGGATATTTTATTGACGTCTGTAGATGTGAATGAGCATTGTAAGATTGCCAACTATGAAATTGTGAAAGAAGCATGGGATATTTAAGTAACATGTCATGAAGGAACTTATGTGGTCAAACAATCGAAGCTACAAAGGCTTACAACTGAGTTTGAGATGATCAGAATGGATGAAGATGAGACATTCAATCAATACTATTCAAGGCTGATCTCCATTGTCAATAGCTGCGAAACCCTAGGTGAGCCTATTCCTCCTTTTCGAGTTATTAAAAAAAATTTAAGGCCTTTGCCTGAAAGGTTTAAAACGAAAGTCATTATGCGGCTATAAGGAAAAAGAAAACTTTCAAAAAAATCTATTGAGGAAATTGTTTGTATTCTTCAAAATTTGAAGCAGATATGTTGCAATCTAAATCTCACAAATCAAAAATAAAACCTTTGGCTAAGTCAATTGCTTTTTCTAGTTTTCAAAGCGAGAATAAAGATTTAGATAACGATGATGATTATGATCTTGAAGCTATGGCTATTTTTATAGAACAATTCAAAAAGTTTTTTAAGAAGAAACCAACTGATAATAATTTTACAAATAAAAAATCTAATAACAAAGGAAAAGTTGAATCTTCTAATGGAAAGGATAAAAAGGGGATAAAAGGTCCACCCTCAGGGCCAAAATGCTACAAATGTCATGGGTATGGACATGTGGCCCATGAATGTATCAACAAACTGAAGAAGAAGACAAATTTCAAGGCAAACTTTACTTGGGATGAAGATAGTGAGTCTGAAAAATCTAGGAAAGAAAGAGAATATAACTCTAATTTTATTGCTTTTGGGGCGTCATTGCATTCGCATGATTGTGATCATGAATTGTCCGATGACACTGATGATGAGGAAGGCTATGAGTTTGATGATAGTCATGAGCTGAGACAAAAATATGGCTATTTGTACAAGGAGAGTCTGAAAATCAACAAGACAAATCTCAGACTGGCTCATGAGAAGTATAAGAATTAATGCAAATATGGAGTTGGCAAAAGTGCAAGACTAGTTTCATGAGCAAAAAGGAGTATTAACTTTGGGCATAGAAGAAAGAGATATTTTCAGAAAAGAAGTTGTGTAGCTTAAAGAGAATATCATGTCTTTGAGTGAGTTGAACATGTACAATACATGAAGGTAAAATCAAAAAGTTAAATACTGAACTTGTTAATGTTAACAATGTTTTTGAGCGATTGAATACAGGTTCAAAGAAATTAGATGACATTCTTTGCGTTCAAATTAAAGACTAACAAGTGACAAGTCAGACCTTTGCTTTCATGGAGCATCATCATCTAAACAGCTTGGAAATAAAGTGTATGAAGTAAACCATAAAGAGGTATCTCTTAAACTTCATGCTATGGATATTGTTCACAACAATGGTATGACGTCTAAAGACACTAAGAATGATAAATTTATTCCTAAATGTCATTATTGTCAAGTTAGAGGTCACATTAGGCCTAATTGTTTTAAATTGCAAGGATATCCTAATATTGCTTGTAATGATTTCAATCACCATAAAACTACTACTAGGCATGAAGATAATAAAAAATCTAAATACAACCAGTTAGGTTATGGGTACGATAGAATCCATAGGCCTAGACATAGGTTAACACATGAAAATAATGCGAATGTGAACCCCTTGTTTTGGAGGTCTTTTTGTTCCTGAAAATAGCATACGTATCTAATTGTGATATCTCCATTCCTTGCAGACAAAACGATATAATATTTTCATCACACCCTTCACAGGCCTTCACTTTCAAAGCCCATTGACTAGTCTGTTGGGAGTCTTGATCCACTTGAGGTCCTTCCATGCGTGCCTAGGCCCAATATACATTGAATGACTCATATCCACGGAGTCCGCACCACATCGCCTGAACCCAATATACATTGAATGACCCATATCCACTTAAAAGGCTAAGCCTTGTAAGTGGTGAGTCATCCAATTGTATATTAAGATCCAACTCTTTTTCTATTTATCTGATGTGAGACTCAATCTTTCACACATGTTCCCAACAATCTCCCCCTCATGTGTGAACCATCCATTGGGCCTAGCTCCCCCTCGATTTGATCCACTTAACTCCCCCTTGATCCATGATCTTTATTCTCCAACACCAATTTAACCCCGGACATCATTGCACCCACTCCATCGATCGAGAACCAACCCGTTTACTCCATCAAGAGCCTCCATGCAGCGCTCCGCCTGCATCCTTGCTCCATCGAGAGCCATCTTGGATTTTTCTTGCTCCATCGAGAGTCTCCGTGCAAGTCCACCAAATCAGTTTGAGTCGATCCGCCCAAAGATTGTCAACCTTCGGCTCTGATACCACTTGTTGGGGATTCAAACGTTCAAACCCACAAGCAAACGCATAGATTGTTGGGAACATGTGTGAAAGATTGAGTCCCATATCGGATAAATAGAAAAAGAGTTGGACCTTAATATACAATTGGATGACTCACCACTTACAAGGCTTAACCTTTTAAGTAGATATGGGTCATTCAATGTATATTGGGTTGAGGAGATGTGGTGCGGACTCCGTGGACACGCCCCAACGGATTGGGCCTAGGCGCGCATGGAAGGACCTCAAGCGGATCAAGACTCCCAACAAGTGGTATCAGAGCTCCGGGTTAGGAGGTCAAGGGTTTACACAATGGCTGAAGAAAAATACAAGATCGAGAAGTTAAATGGTCCGAACGGTTTTGGGTCCCACCCAAATGCAGGCTTTGGTGTTTTTAGGGTTACTTGTGTATTAGCTTGCTTGCACATATAAAAGCAAAGTTAGGGCTGTCTCCTTTTGTATCTCTGACATATTTTCATCATAGTGAAACATCCCAGCACCCCGTGGACGTACGATTAAGCAATCAGCTTGATTCGGAACCACGTAATCTTTGTGTCTTATTCTTTTCTTGCTTTATATTATTTTCTGTACTTGATTTGTTCTTCGATTGTGTGCGTTTACTTGTGGGTTTGAACGTTTGAATCCCCAACATAGTCTCCTTCCATTAGTTTAGGTCCCATTCATTTGTTGCTTTCAAGGTTCCAAAGTTTGATTAATTGTTGGAACTTGGTTTGGAACTATCCCATAAAAGTTCTTCCATGTTTGTACGTATTATTTTGTGAAACACGTTCGTGCAACGAGTTTTCCATGGAAAAAACAAAAAGCAAAAAAAAATAATTCTCATTCCATCATCTTCTTCAACTACAATGGAGTAACAGGCTAGCGATCTATACTATATACTCTCATGCATTTGTAGAAGTTCAAATCTTAGAGAGTATGTAATTATATGATATGCCGGTCTTCCTATACCTTGTTGTTTGAACTTCTATAATTTATTTTTGGTTATGTGGAACTTACCCACTTAAATTGAGTATTAGAATAGAGTATGTTGTTTGAGTATTAGAATAGAGTATGTTGTTTCACGGACGTTCATTTTTGTTGAAGTGTTTGGAGGGTTCCAACCAATGTTTTAAAACCTGAAAATCGAGTGAACTAAAAAACAGATCAGGTTGACGGATTGTAGACACTAAAATTTCAGCATGATTTAATCACCATCCGATCAATTGGGATAAATTGTCTTAATTAATTAAAGTGGTCAAAG
>BPLS01016476.1:0-14364 GCA_019656275.1 Rhododendron kiyosumense | reverse complement strand
AAATGGTATCGATAAGCCCATTTATTTACACTATCGAGGGCTTATCATCAATGCCTTGTAATTTCAAGAGTTCCATTTTCGCGTTGATCGACTTGTGTGTTTATTTGGCACAAACATCCTGTTTGTAAACAACTATTGCTTGACATGGAGTATCATTTATGAATTGCAAACCAAAGAGGAAAAGAAGAAGAAGAAGAAGAAGAAGAAGAACAAAGGATTTGCAAAGAAGTTGATGGGCAGAAAATCCTTATACACAACTATGAGACTTCTTGTGGTCCTTCCTTCTACTTCGAACCTCAACCATCAATGCCTTGTAATTTCTAGAGTTCCATTGTCGCGTCGATCGACTTGTGTGTTTATTTGGCACAAGCGTCTTGTTTGTAAATTATTCGCACAGTTGAGAAAGCAGATTTACCATAGCACGGCGTGGCCTACATTTCGCGACCAAGGGCAGAGCCTTGGGTGTTGTGACCCCTATCCCCTCGGTCATGTCCACCATCTCCTCCCCTTCTCTCTCCCATTCAAAGCATTGAATTACTGATGCTAACACCAAACCAACCACTCTCATAGCCAACCCTTCCCCCGGGCACCCCCTCCTTCCAAACCCAAACGGAATGAACGAGAATCTAGCATCATCCATATCACCCCACCTTTCGGGCTTGAATTTATTGGGCTCGTGCCATAGCTCAGGATCATTCTGTATGGCCCAGGCATTCACCAACAACATTGTGCCACGTGGGATGTGAAAGCCACCTATGGTGCATTCTTGGGATGATTCATGGGGTAGGAGCAAATGGTTTGGTGGGCACATTCGGAGTGTCTCTTTAATGATTTTGTTGAGGTAAGGAAGCTTGTTGAGGTCTGACTCTTCAATCAGTCTATTTTGAGCCCCAATGTGTTTTTCGATTTCAGAATATGCCTTTTCGAGGATATCTGGATTGTTTAGTAGCAACGATAGAGCCCATTCCATAGTTCCAGCCGAAGTGTCGCTCCCTGCTATTAACATAACCTGAAGGCATCATAAAGTATGTAATACACATTAGTTGCTGTAGAGTAGTGATGTGCATCGGTCAAAATTTCCGGAAATTCTTGGTAATAGAATTACGAAAAGCATCGATGGTTCAAGGTGAAAAGAATTGGAAATAACTTTGGGAATTGATTTTGCTACTTTTCTAATTAGTCAAAGATATCAAGAGAAGGATTCCCAAATTGTGGACCCATCACAATTATATATTTCATCAATTATTGTTATATAGGAAGCCTATATTCCCTTTGGGTTTTTCCTTTTCAAGAAATGAGGTTAAAAAAATAGTCCAAAATCAAATTTAATGGACCAAGTGAAATATTACGAAACATGAAGTCTCAATCTAAGAAAAACCAAACTCAGTGGAAAAAGACAAAAATGGGGGGAAAAAAAATCTTGTAGAAACAGATAGAAAGGAAGCAACTTATCTACGGATGTAATTGAGGGGCGTCGAGATTTTGTGAAGAAATATTCTTCAAAGTTGAGAAGAACACATAAATTGAGAAGAAAACCGCTAGAAATTTTGATGTCGATTCTATCATAGATACTATATTTTTAATGACACAAAATAGTTCACAATTCAAGATGCCTTATTTTAGTATAGTTGGCTTAAATTAAAAATTACTCTTTCTTGGTACCATACGTGCATATCACAAATTTATATTAGTTTTTAGTATGTATTGACCTTCACTACTGGCTCCACGTACCCAATTAAATTGTCTTCTAGGTGCTTTTCCATGTATACAATTAGGAATGTTTCCACTAAACATTTTGGACTACAATTTATTGCATTGGAAAATGATATCGACACTTCAAAAATTAATGCAGCATTAAAAAATAATGTATCTCCAAAACCACTTTCCTTTGTTTTTTGGAGTGTTTTGTCCAGTTATTCACACTAACTCACAATTTCTTCCTCTTTATTTTCCCCTCTATTTTCCCTTTTGACCCACTTATATACCATCTACAACTTATGGGTTAGTGAAAACAACTTGATAGTTTTGGGACAACAAGAAGTTGTCCATAACTTATTGATTAGCGGAAACGCTATGCTCCGGAAGGGATTGGGAGATACTGCCAAGCACGGGGCCCGTGCTTGGCAGCGGTGCCAAGCGGCTGATTCGGCCGTTTATCTTGGCAATCGATAGCTCAGATATTGACTGAGCAATGGATGATTTAGATTTGTATGCGCTTAAATTTAATTCGAACCGTTTGTGCCGAAATGAACGGCTGGATGCCGCTCAACACCTGTTTGACGGTACCCAGCAGCATCCCCGGAACCCTCTGGATGACGTAAGGGAGAGAGAGAGAGAGAGAAAAGGAAACAAACCTGCATGATTCCACTGATAATTTCATCTGTGTAACACTCAGGTTCATCTTTGTTAAGCGACAACAGCACATCGACCATCGTCTTGCTCCTCTGCTGATCATTCTGATCACTCTTGTTCTCTCTCCTGTGCTCTTCAATCAAATCTTGCATAAACGTATCCCTTTTGTGCTGCAACACCTTCAATCTCTTGTCAAGCCCATTCAACCCAAACCAATTCAAGACAGGTACGAAATCTCCGATATTCGTCGCCCCGCTCAACAGAAATGTCTCCGTCACCATCTCCTTAAACTTCATCGTTCCTTCCTGTTGCTGAAATTATCATAGGAAATTATGGCAAATTAATCAGAGCTACTGAAAATCTAGCTCTTCTCGCGCTCCATTAATTATAATTAGGGAAAATAATGGTCAAAGATGTGTTTTGATAATTAATACCCGTCAAAGACATTTTCAGTATTAACAAATGTTCTTAACTTGTCATTGGCGGATATTAATTATCAAAATACGTCATGAGCCGTCATTTTCCCTAATTATGATGGTGAAGAAGAATAATATGTTTCCCTAATTATTTTAGTGTTCACAAAATAATTACTTTTCCATCTTGTTGAGGCGATCGTCCCTGCAAAATATTAATCTAGGCTCCATTCTTCCTAGATTTTTTAAACTTTTTCTTTAGCTTTTCATTTTAATTGTTAAGATTTATCATTTGTCTCAACGAAAGAAAGCATACAAATATTAAAATATGAACCGATATTAGAAAAAAGTTCATGCGAGACGACACTTTAAACAAAACAGAATAACCGTTTGTTTTTTGTTTTTTTGTTTTGTTTTTGTCTTTACTAAACTTTTTTTTGTTTTCATGACTAATTACTTTTTAGAATCTTTACATCGAGACAAAATAATTATTAATCCGAAAGAGTTTTTTTGTTTATATGTTTTTTTCCCTCAAACTATCAATTTTTTTTTCCCTACTTTGTTCTTAAACTACCAAAATCACCCATTTCGTCCTTAAACTATCCTAATCTCACCTATTGAGTCCAAAGAATGAGATTTGGACTCATTAAAGAAATAATTAGTTTATTAAAGAACTAATTGGACTAGTAGGTGGGATTTAGATGATTTTGATAGTTTCAAAACAAAGTAAAAAATGAGTGATAGTTTGATTATTATAAAAATTCAAAAACAACGAACAAAACACACAATAGATGAGATTATGATAGTTTAAGGTTTGGGAGAGGCTGGCTAAGGTATGTTGGGTTTTTTTTTTATAAATATTTTTATCCCTCATGAACAAACTCAATCTGATGAACAAACCTTAGCCAGCCTCCAAACTTAATCCGATGAACAAACCTTAGCCAGCCTTTCCAAAATATGGCGTGAATCTTATAAAAATTCAAAAATGATGAACAAAACACACAAAACGAAATAGATCAGGGAGGCCTTACCTCCAAACCCCCCATTTTATCCCCATAATATCTCTTTCCAGCAATCATCCTCATCATATTATTGAGCGTCACCTCGAACAACAACGATTTCATGTCCACCTTAATATAATCCCCATCCGAGGAACTTCTATAGAGCCGACCAAGAAGCAACCGGACCTCATCGAACCGAATGGTCTCCAACATCTGGATCCGGTTCGCCGACAAAATCTCACTCGAAGCGATTCGTCTCAAATTCCGCAAGTGCTGGCCGTAGGAGGACCATACGATGGTGGTGTAGTTGTGCCCGACGTGTTTTCCGGCGAGCAGTTTAGGGCGGTTGGCGAAAACGACGTCGTTTTTGGTGAAGCATTCTTCTGCAGCGGAAGGGGAGGAGACGAGGAGGACCGGGCGGGAGCCGAATTGGAGCAGGAGGATCGGGCCGTGGGTTTTGGAGAGGGCGGCTAAGGTTCGGGAGAGTGGTTTTTTCAGGAGGTGCAAGTGGCCTATTACTGGGAGGGAGGGGAAAGGGCTTGGTGGTAGGTTTTTGTGTTTCTGGAGAAAGTGTTTGGTGAGAAAGGATGTGAAAAAGATGAAGAGAAGAAAGATGTATGGAATCTCCATTGATTTTGATTGAAGCTTCGAGCTCGAGGGTTTCACATCTTTATAGCAATTATCAAGATCAGTTGGGTGCACGGAATCACTCATGTGGTGGACTTTCAATATGGAGCAGAGGGAGTAAATGACTTTAGCAATCAACGTAGAATTCGAATTTGAATTTCCGTTTGACCGAAAAAAACATAGAATCCGAATCCGATGAAAATTCCATACAAGGGTGTACCTACCCTGATCATCAACATATTTCTCTGTTTCGTTCACCGATAAATATAACGGACCCCACTTCCTAATAACTAATCTGCAGAAAAGCTAATTTTCCCAAAATACATCCAATTTCTCTCACACACACACAAAAAATCAATTGGAATCTCTCACCGACTACAAACTCTCTCTCTCTCTCGTCAAGTCTCACAAAACTCCTAGGATTTAAACTAAAAGACACAGGCAAATCAGAGTTCCACAGAAGTGACCGGAAGTCACATTGAAACAGATAATTCTCATGAAAACTTACTGTTTCAACATGAGAAATTGTCGAAACAGATAAAATTGTCGAAACAGATAAAATTGTTGAAGACTTACAAAACTCGTCATAGAAGGGACAACTAGATGTTGACGAAGAATGCAGAAAGAACCATTTAGGTTCAACATCTCAGAGGGATTAATTCAAGAAGTTCAAACCTTAATGGGTGAAAGCCACATAATCCTTCTTAAAGCCAATTGTAAAAACCCTAAATTTTTATAATAAAATTAAATATAATAATTGAAATTCTTCCATTTAGATATTAATTTAGTATTCTTTTAATAAATGACTCAATTTTTTTAAAAAGAAAATACTAAAACCCTATTGGGTAAATATGTCAAGCTATATGGATATATATGCACATGCAAACCCTAACCTAGATTTTTTTACAAATCCTAGAGAGATTGATATCCAAGTATAATCATAGTAGATAAGAAGAGAGTCATAATTGTTATCTTAAGAAATCCTATAAAAATCTAGCTAGGATATGCAAAATCTAGTTAGGATCCTAGAAAAATCTAGATATGATACACAATTTAAGATTTTGATTCCCTCAAATCTAAGGAGTTAATTGTAGGAGATTGAGAGAGAGATTTGCTATAGATTTTTCCTAGATTTCCCTAGATTTTATTAGATATGATTAGGATAAGATTGGACAGGATTCTATTAGATATTATATAGATTTTGCTAAATATTGTTAGATTCTATAGGATTATATAAGATTGTGGTCAAGATTTGATTTGATTTTATAGGATTATATAAGATTATGGTCAATATTTGATTTGATTTTCTCGGATTACATAAGATTATGGTCAAGATTTGATATGATCTAGATTCTTCCTTCACTAGTATAAATAGACATGCCCTTTCACATTCACAAGCGCACACGCACACACACCACCAATCATCCACTTCTCACATACTTCATTAGTGTGAGTTTGGAGAGCAAAAGAGAGAGAGAGAGGTTTTGGCTAGAAAATAGAAAAGGAGGAAGAAATTAGTTCAATTCCACCATCACCTTGCCACCTTTCCTACACAACTCAAATCACCCTTTGATCCCGATTTTCAAAATTTCTAGAAGTATTTGTGCTTCCGGAAAAAGAAAAGTACTTTCTTTTATTCTTCGGTCAAGCCGAAAGACGTTACTCCACTCGCATTTTCACCCGACGTACTCCGTAGCCGCTCTACTGCCAAGAAGAATGGTAGAAACCTCTTATTTTGTCCCCTAAATATAGTAGTGCTATGTGTTCGTTTGATTTTAAAAAGTATTGTTCTATAAAAAAAAATGAAGAGTTTTCTAATTATCAGCATATTAGTTTGTCGGAAGAATTGAAGATGTTAATCTAAGTTATCATAGCTAAATATTCAAATGATTGGAGTTCAAAATGTTGGAGTTAGAGTATGATCATTATAATCTGTGTTAATTATAAAGAAATCGGTTTTTAAGCAAATTGAATAAAAACGAAAAGTTATCTAGAAACTTAGAATGGTATTATGTGGCTAGAACAGTCGGTTCACTGTCATTTATTAATTTTTACTAAGAAAAGCATGACTTAGAAACTAGGTAATGGAAATTTGAGACCAACTGGTGTATGGGGAGACTTAAATATCCATCCTCAAATCTCATCCTATGTAAGTATTCATCCAGTACTTTTTGAACAATTATGTTTTCATCCTTTAAGATGGAGAAATACCTATCTTACCCTTGAAATAAGATATTCATATATATATATATATGTATGTATATATTCTTTTCTAAATTAGTGGAATTGTAGTAATTACAATGACCTATAAATCATGGAATCATTAATTAATGGATAGGAATGAGGGCAATTTTGAATTCTCAATTTTTCAAATTACATTCTAAACCATTCCCTCTCCTTAATTTTGTAAAATTTTCAAATCCTTAATTTCGTGAATTTTCATAAATTTTGATGAATACACCATGATTTATTTCATGAATGTGAATTTTCATGAATACACCATAATTTAATTTCTGAACGTGAATTTCATGAATACACCATGATTTATTTTATTTTGAATCGAACTAAAACAATTATGATTTAATGAATACATAATGATTTATTTAAATAAATACAAATCCGAGCCATAATTTCATGAACTAAACGGAATACACGATGATTTAATTGAAAAAAGATTAATAAACCATGAATACACCAAACCGTGAATAAAATAAACCTTGCAATCATGATTTATAAACCATGAAATACATAAATAAACCATGAAATTGTAAAAATACAACACGATTTATGTAAATAAACCATGAAATCATTAACCATCACCACCCCCTCCCAACCTCCGACTCAACAATTGGGGATATACACAGCCATAGGTAATTCACTGAGAATGATTATTATCCCTTTCTTCATCCAGCATTCAAACACAAAAAATAATAATAAAAAGACAAATGGAACGACAAAACCATGCATGCAGTTAGTGTCTTCGATTCCAAAGTAGATTGCCGAGTAAATTCCACGCCAGAGTGGCGGTTATTTAATTTGTGCCCCTCCTATCCTCTCTGTGGAGCACCGATCGTTCGCGGCGGAGGAGGTGGAGCATCGGCTGTTCACGGCGGAGGAGATCGAGTTGCCCACTCTTGGTTCGGCAACAAGTGGGTCACCATCGGCAAGTTCTTCAACGGCTAGACGGACAACGGCAATCAAGAATCACTGAAACTCCACGCTCAAGCGAAAACACACGGTAGCGGCGCCGATTGACAGAGTCAAGGAGTGCGGCAGTCGAATGGTTTTGCAAATGGAAATGGGATTTGGGGAGGGCAGGATTGGTTTAAATGGTTTTGCCGAAGGAAACACACGGTGCCGATCGAGGAGTGCGGCGGCGGAATGGTTTTGCAAATGGAAATGGGATTGGGGAGGGGGGTGGTTTAAATGGTTTTGCCGAAGGATTAGGTTTTGCCGAATTTTTGGGATTAATTAGGGGTGATTATCCTTAAATTAGGCTAGAGGACTCCCAAGATTATTTTTTAGTCCCAAAAAATCCCTGCCTATATATACATATATTATATGTATAATAATTAATATATCCATATAATCAAGGGCAATTTTGGAATTATTTAAAAATGGGCATGAAAACATAACTGTTCAAAATGACCTGGATGAATACTTACATGGGATGAAGTTTGAGGATGAATAATTAGTATTTGATGTTAATGAAATTAAAATCGCATGAAATTAGAAATCTATTTTACCGCATAACTTTAACAAGCTTTGAAAGAATAATGTGAACGTGCGAAATGATGCATAGTATGAAACACGAGAAACAAGAAATGGAATACAAAAAGAAAAGAAATGAGAAAATGAAATGTAAAAGGGTTGATGATTGTGTGAGCATGAGAACCCGATAGATCTATTGAAGATGGTCAGCGGAATCACGGCTTAAGTGTGCGTGAGTGAGCATGAGAACCCGGTAGGTCCTGAAAGAATGGTTGGCGGAATCATGGCTCGGGTGTGCGTGTGTGGCTTAGGAGCCCGGTAGGTCCTGAAAGGATGGTCAGCGGAACTAGTGCCGTGTATGCGTTATGAAATGGAAAATGATTAAAGACTGAGAGCCCGGTAGATCCTGAAAGAGACGGTCAGTGGAATCAGTGCTTTTGGGTGGCAAAATCTGAACTTAGCTTGGGAGCCCGGTAGGTCTTGAAAGATGGTCAGTGGAACTAGTGCTCGAGAAAATAAAATGGAAAGTGGAATCGATTCTTGAAAAATGATGACACAGTTTAAGATACGCTACGATAACTTTGAAAGACACCGACACCTTTGATTATTGTTCTGATGCTCAATTTTGTTTTTTTTGATAAATCGTTATATGTTATTTTTGTTAGTGTATGGGACATAGGGGTAAGAGTTAACTATTGGCTTAATTGCTCACGGTGTTACTTTTATGACCCTGGTATCTTATGCCAGAGTTTAGAGACGAATATGGGGAATTTTATAATTTGGGAGAGTTCGTTGCTGAGCAGAATAACGCAGAAGAAGACGAATGTCCAGAAGAGTAGAAGTTACCCTAGTACCCCTCTCTTATCTATTTAAATAAGTGTAATACGACTTTGGGGATAATTTGGCTTGTAATAACTTTATGTTTCTTTCTAATTAATAAATGTGAAAAACTTATTAAATTAACATTCCCAAAATCGGGGCGTTACACCAATACTTGTCCAAATGAATTTTCTGACACCCTTGGTCCTAAACCAGCAAGGAAACAATTTTTCAGGAAATCCAAAACGAAGGCTCCGTTTGTTTTGATATAAAATGTTTTATAATGTAAAATATTTTTCATGTAAAATATTTTTTCAGAAAATAAATTTCAAACTTTTATTTTTCGGTGTTTGGTTAGTACTTAAAAATATTTTCAGAAATCAATAAAATAGTGTAGAGAGAGGAGGGGCTTAAACGGTTAAAAGATTTGAGATTATTGAAATTGAACGTGGGTCATGACTGACTATCGAGGAAACTGAATAGTGATAATTGCAGTAAAAGGTAGCGGATTCATTTCGGGAAAATAACTTACGGAAGATTTAAGGGTAAGTCATTTTTATCTAATTGGAAAATGTTTTACATGTAAAATATTTTTCTCATTTTTTACACAACCAAACACCGGAAAATAGATAAAACATTTTACCGGAAACATTTTACGTCCAAACAAACGGAGCCGAAGTCAAGATAATTTAAACTTTACTTGTATTTCTTATTAGTCATTGTTTTAGTTTAAACTTTTATTGGAGAGAGATTTTCACATCTTCCTTTGTGATATCCATACTTCCTCTTTTTTTTTTTTTTGTTAGTGTTGAAAGAGCGTGCAAAATTTTTTTTTTGCTTAAAGACAAAAAAAAAAAACCCTCTCTTTTAAACTTTCATTTCTCATCAAGATAGTTTTTCCGAATCAAAACCTCACAATCGGTATATTAGTGCAAATTATAAAGGTGAATAGAGACCCGACAATTTCCCGGCCTGTTTACCTTTCCGATTTTTCCTCTCCGTCCTCATTCTGAGGGGTTAAAAATAGAACAAGGGCATAGTACCATAAACCCGGTCTCGATCCATCCCATTGCTAGCAGCCCTACTTGTGATTGAATTGCTTGACTTGTTAAAGGACATTTCCCAATTGTCAATTGAAGGCCCCCACAAAAAAAAAGGATGTCAAGTGTCTCAAGTCTCGGTTAAAAGGAAAAAGTTCTTTTGTCCTACTCTTGGAAAACTTGGCTCATGTCAGTATCGTTTCAACTTTATCGGATGTCCTCTAAGAGTGGCTCATATGCTTCTTTATATCATCTACCTCATTTTATACTGGACATGAAACACATAAATTCTGCGTGAAAATTAATTAAAGAAAGAAAGAGCTAAAAATTTTGGATTTTTTGGGATGAAGAAAAAATAAGCCAAAAACTCTATTTTTTTGTCTTTATTCAAAAAATTATAAGTTTGGATTATAATTTTTTACTCTTCCAATTCTTCTCGAGGAGGAGAATCAATAATCCAAAAAAAATTTCAACCAAAACTAACAAATACAAAAAAAATTGAATAAAGACAAAAAATAAAAAAAGAAGAAGCCGTATAGTACTAGATCTTTGCAATTGAGAGACTCGTCATACTCATGTTCATTTCTTACCAACTGGTCTGAAATTCCCAACCTCCAGCCAGCCAAAAAGAAATTTTTTTTTTTTATAACCGGGTGTTCGGGCAAGCAAGCTTGCGCGCTCGTTAACTAATCTCGAGGCCATGGAGTTAACGACTAGACACATTTTCAATCATTCCAAGGTTTGAAACGTTTGGCCCTCATAAGATTCAATTTTTTTACTTCTTGGGGACTTTGGTTCCAGTCTCATCCCACTCGGCCAGAAAAAATATTCTTTCATTTTTTTTTTTTTTGTTGACGATTGAATTATTTGAGCTGTTCAAATCAAAATACAGTACATAAGCAAAGTTTTGAAGTTTGCTAGTTAATGGACTGCTAGGTTAGGACAATTAACAAAATCATCAGTTCGTTGATTTGTAGAGTTTGTCGGAAACCTCAATCGTATAAAAATCACGTCGAATACTCACATACGTGTGATTAGAGCATATTTTATTACAGTATGATTAGAGCATATTTATCTTGTAACAAATGAGTGAAAAATGTGTTTCAAAATTATGTTATCAATATCTGTAATCCATATACGAGAAAAGATTTAAAAAAAAAAAAAACCTCAATACTTCTGAATTTTCACATTCAAACTTCCCAAAATGCACATACGTAAGACAGTTCCCCATGTCATGTTATCATGGACTTGGGGGTCCTTAAGGATAGCAACATTTAGCAGTGCTTAATTTTATCGTTCAAACATATTTTCGACGGTTCAAATTTTAAGAAAACTCTTTCATGGAAGATTTCTTTTAAAAACTGAACCATTGATTATCGAGACAGATGGTAAAATTGAGCGCTACTGAATGCTATTGTCCCTCAGCCCTCAAATCTGTTTAATTATGCTTTCTCCCATCATTAGTGTTTGTTTATTTGGGGATAATTCGAGAACAACTAGGAACAAATTAACGCTTACCATCGGGTTGATTAGAAAACCTTTTTTTTGGAAATTAGTCACACAAACCCAATAACATCCTAGTGATAACTGATAAGGTTTGTGATTTAGGGATTTTCTCTTTAATAAGATCTTAAGTTCAAAACGTGTAAGATGTTATCAGTTCTTTTGGAGTTTGTTTATATGTAGATTTGTTGTGCTTTAATTAGGAGTCTCAAAAGTGCGCGATGAGATTAGTATTTCAAAATTAATTAAGGTTCGCGTAAGCTCATTTGAATACTGAGTTACGAAAAAAACAAAATACATTGTATATATGGGCCTGTTTGGATGTCACAATAGAAAGGGGTATTGTAATATACACCATTCTTATATGTGGGCCCTCCTCTATGACGTGGTTTGACAAGCCAATAACAGGGGGATATCTTAATACCCCCTCCCTCATAACCCCCCTAATACCCCTCGAGGGGGCTTACACATGGCTAGGGTAAGAGCCGGTAATGTGGAATCCCCCCTTATAATACTCTATCTCTCTTCCATTCAACTACAAAACAACCTTATTCCCCTATTTTATACCTCATCCAAAAAAAGTATTATTTAATTCTCCTATCTCATTAATGTAGACCCACCATTCTTACATAATATTCCTTACTATCCAATCCCTCCTTTTTATATAATACGTCTAAACTAATACCTCGTACAAATGAGCCCTATGTACTACATGGTACGTTGGTGTGGATTTTGGTCAGTAGTACATGTATGTTTACCAGCTGTCACCAAAAACAAATAATTTATCACTATGATTAGAAAGGCTCCATAACTAAGACCGATATTAGTATTTAATACTTCATCCATCTCAATTTAATTGTAACTTTTTGAGTTTATGCCACTTTTCAATTAATTATATCTTGTAATTTCTAATGTTTTAGGTGATTTTAAAAACATTGAATTATAGAACAAATTGAGATCTATCAAACAAGATCCATATTCGATATAAAATTTATTATCATTTTAAAGATGTAACTACTTTTTTAATCCAGTTAGAATAGAATTGAGACAAGTAAATTGAAACGGATGGAGTAATATAGGAAAATATCTTCATTCCTCCCAGTACCGTCACAAGGTGACTTAGGCCCTTCCATCACTGTACAAGGTTTGAAACGTTTAGAATTCGCAGAATTTAAACATACAACCTCATAAAAAAAACAAACATTTATTTACTCTTTCGTGTTCGCTCGGCCAACCCCTTTCTTTCTCTATAGGCTAATTCAAGTTCAAGATGGTCCTCTTTCTGAAAATTGATACCAGTAAACACTAGTGGAGTCCAATATTTGACCTTTCCATGGGAGAGATTTTTTGGGTGCGGGTGAGTATATTTCACGTGGTACTCGTTTGGCACATTCGGAACATCCAATGCACTTTTAAATGGTTTGGATTGAAACATTTTTCCTCCTCTCACACCAACACTTTCTCTCTCATTCTTCTCTGTCCAAATCCAAATCGTCCAAAAATATAATTGACGACTTGAATGCACTGAGCGGGCACCACATGATACCTACCCTGCACTAAATTTTTTCCCATTCCATGGACATAGCTAGTTTGTAATCATCATCACCACCATCTGATGATGAGGTAAGTCCAGGCCTTTTTCAGTCTATATATATATTTGTCACAGCCCTCCACAACACATTTGTTATATCCATAGGACCATAAAACACCTTCTTCATCTACCTCCATGCTTTTATCCCCTTGAACCTCCAGAACCCATAACATACACTTCTGGATATAACAAATGTATTGTGGAGGGCTGTTACAAATATATATAAGTACTTATTTTTTAAGAAGGTGTTCTGGAACGGGGCCTGACTCCATAATAAACGACATAGACCAATATTAGTATTTAATAATATAGGAAAATATCTTCATTCCTTCCAGTACCGTCACAAGGTGACTCAGGTCCCTTCATCACCGTATAAGGTTTGAAACGTTTAGAATTTGCAGGATCTAAACATACAACCTCATAAAAAACAAATATTTACTTACTCTTTCGTGTTCGCTCGGCCAACCTCCCCTCTTTCTAGGCTAATTCAACCTTAAGATGGTCCCCTTTCTGAAAATTGATACCATTAAACACTAGTAGAGTCCAATATTTGACCTTTCCATGGGAGAATTTTTTTGGTGCGGGTGAGTATATCACACGTGATACTCGTTTGGCACATCTGGACCGTCCAATGTACTTTTGAATAGTTTTGATTGAAACATTCTCTCTCCTCTCACACCAATGCTTTCTCTCTCATAATCTGAACCGTTCAAAAATATAATGGACTGCTTAAATGCACTGAGAATACACCACATAGTACTCACCTTGCACTGAATTTTTATCCTTTCCGTATACGGACATAGCTAGTCTGTAATCATCATCACCACCATCTGATGATGAGGTAAGTCCAAGCCTTTTTCAGTCTATATATATTTTATCACTGCCCTCAGCAGGACCGCAAGGTCCGCAACACATTTGTTATCGTCATCTACCTCCATGCTCTTGTCCCCTTGAACCTCCAGTACCCATAACATACATCTCTCTCTCTCTCTCTCTCTCTCTCTCTCTCTCTCTCTCTAAACGATGGCGGACGGGAAGCCTCAAGCCGATATTGGGATTTCCGTTTCCGGCCAGAAGAATAGTATTACACCGATTCCGGGTTTCGATCCCCCGGAAAAACCGAAACGGAACACTTATGCCTTTGCTTGTGCCATTTTGGCCTGCATGACTTCCATCTTACTTGGTTATGGTACGTTTTACTATCTTCCAAACCACACCTCTCTCATCTGTGAATCTGTTCTCAGAATCATTTTTCTCTCTTTTCTATTATGTGTTTCTGTTTCGAGAACCAGCTTTTCGAAAATAAA
>BPLS01016465.1:0-13820 GCA_019656275.1 Rhododendron kiyosumense | reverse complement strand
TTTTGGAAGAATTGAGTCTTGATCTAGGAATTTTCCTCTTTGAGGTAGGATTTATGCTAAATGATTAAAAATGAGTGTGTATATGTCTTGGTGTGGACTTAATTCGAGTTTTTAGTAGAGTAATCAAATTATGAGCCAAGCCCTAATTTATATGTTTGGAGTTGTGTGCTATACATGATTTTTGTGAGGGATTTTGTAGTTATTCATGGTTAGGGTTGATATTTTACTGCTTTTGGCTTATTTGGTCCTTCATTAGTAGTGGGTTCGCCTTCTTAGTGATCATAATCATGAATTTAAGTGATATGAGGATATTAGCCAGTTTAGGCGCACTGTGTTTGAGGAAATGGAAGTAATTTATATGGGCATAAGTCTATACCAAGTTTGGTTATCTCTTTGCATTTAGTAAACTGGTGAAAGAAATTTCATGATATATGGCTTGGGATACTCGTTGAATACATGTACGTGGCTAATGTTTCTATTGTTGAGACTTCATTGAATTTTTGTTCTACATTCATTCATTTTGATGAATTTGGGTAAGTTATTCAAGGAAATTTGGTTAATTTTAGTTGATTTGGGATTTAAGGCCAAGTAATTGAGATATTTTGGAACATAATAGTTTAGTGATTTCGAGTTGGGTCACTGGGGAAGTTGGGTCACTGGGGAACTCGGGTCAATTGTGACGCCGTCGGCGAAAGTCCGTAAACCTATTCGGGTCAATTGTGACGCCGTCGGTGAAAGTCCGTAAACTGTATGTGCTAAAGACGTCTAGTACAGTGGTTGATTGATTGCATTGGTGAGCTACTCATATAATTTTATGTCTCGGTGTTGAGTAAATTTGATATCCGATTTGGTTGGTTATACTATTATGAGCTTTGTTATGTTCCGTGTCAACTTTTATGGGTAATTTCCTTTATTTGATACTCGATTTGAGTTTGTGGTTTAATAGCATTCTTTTGAGCATTTGAAAGGAAGGAAAAATTGGAAATACTTAATATAATGCATAGGTCATTTTTGTTGTGTCGGCTTGACTTTGAATTGGAATTTTATAACTTCATTGTAAATATTGAAGGAGAAGAAGGCATGAAAAACTTTTCAATACTTGTGTATAAATAGAGTGTATTTTGTGGATCAAGTTTTGCATGTTCTTGGTGAGTTTCCTTATTGTCAAGGTGCGGTATTGTTCGATGTGTCATTGTTACTTCATATTCTAACTTTACAAGCGTAGTGAGTATTTTTGGTGAGAGGTTAGCTAGTTGTTTTAAGAAAGGAGAAAGAAAACATTTTATTAAAGAACTCAGATAAATCTGTAGGTCATTGAAATGGAAATTGAAAGAGTAAGGATCGATTTGGTAGTAATGGTAAGCTGAGGTTTCTAGTACATTCGTGTGTGTGGGTGAGAACGTTAGTATTTGATAAATTGAGTTAAATATTTCCCAGCATGAGTATGGTATTTGTGTTCCACTTTTTGATAAAACAAATATGCTTTCGAAAAATGTTTTTCATCGATATCTGTCTTCACTTCTGCATATAATTTAGATATGGATATCTCTACGAGCTAGTGTAGCTCACCCTATCCTTTCAAATACCCACCATGGCACTTAGCTTGGATTGCATGAAGTGCACATTGAGACGTCTCTTGAGAGTTTCATTGGAATCTTTAAAGAGTGGTTTTTCACCAAGTTTAATTCATGTCATGTACTTTTCTTGCAATAGAAGGTTGTACCTTTTGATTAGATCATATGTAAAGCTATGTACAAACCCCTCTCCTTGATTACTATGAAACCCATTTACTTGTAAATGTTTGGGAGACTTTATGTAAAAAAAAAAAAAAAAAAATTTAGAGAGAAGTGATTTGATTTGCTATTTGAATTTACATGACATTTAAGGGCAAATATAGTTGAGTGAAGGACTTTTGTTTGGTGAAAATATATTATTATTTTAGTTGAAAATCGAGGGCGTGACAACTAAGGACGTCAAACCCATCACGTTTGAAACCCCAAATCAATTGCTTCAAACCATACAATTTGAACTCATTTGAAACCCTAAATCAATCGCTTTAATTTTGGGGGTTTATTCACAATCTGGGTTTTATTTGAAAACCTGGATTTTTGAAATTCAAATTTAGAGTTTGGGTGGAGTTGGAAAGAAGAATAAGATGGGGTTAGGAGAGAAAACTTGGGGTGGCTGGTTTGGAGGGTTTTGGTGGGTTTTCATTTTTCTGGGTGGGGAAATGAGGAGATGGAGATGGAGAAGGAAAAAAACAATAGAAAGAGGTAGAGGGCAGTAGAGATGGTCCTATGGATGAGAGAGAGAGAGAGAGAGAGAGAGAGAGAGAAGAGCAATATAAGTTTAAGTAAGTATAAAGAGTGATTACAAATAGCCCAAGGATATATCTCCCACCCAAAGCAAAGGCATTTTAGGCTCAAAATTTGTTTTTCCATCCAACTTAGGTTAAAAAGTTAACATTTCTTAACATAATTGGATGAAAGGGGTGCAGTCGATGAGTTTTGTTAGATGATGAGGTGAAGTGATGAGTTTTAAACGTCAGGGGATCAAGTTGACATGACGTGATACTCCTTCCGTCTTTTTTTAAGTATCCTGCTTCGTAATTCTAACTTATTAAAAAGACATCATCATTATACTTTTTCTCACTAACTTTTCAAAATGAAATATACTTTTAGAGACAAAATAGACAATATACTAACTTTTACCCACTAACTTTACAAAATGGACACTTTTTAAGGGACAACTCAAAATAGAATATCGGACTCTAAAAAAGGGACGGAAGGAGTAGTTGAAAGGGTGTCCTTGGAAATAATCCTAAATACTTTTAACCTAGCCCAAAATTTTTTTTTTGGGGTAAGTCAATGTACCTCAAATCTTCTTTAAAGAACAAGAACGAAATGAGACATGCAATTCATTTAATCCTTCGTCGATCTTGAACATGGATGATTGTTCAGACAAAATTTTCCATGGAACTCTTGAAGAGCCCATATGTTTTATTCGAAGGAGATAATTAATAAAAACCTTGATTTTTTCCCAACATTTGACAAAATAAAAAACCCTTACATATATTTGGACGGGAGAAATCAATCTTTGATTCCCAATTGCCATCAGTTGTTTGGCCAGCTTTTGTTTCATAAGGTCTGCACGATACCTAAAAACTCCTTTAGCTCGGGCCAACAACGCAACGTTACCCGATCATTAGAAAACTGACTTAATTTGGAAATGTATTGAATTCTCCAAGCATTACTAATCAACCACCACCAGTTTCTATGCTCTCCAATCCTGGCCGTTAAGGGACTTTCACCTGCCCACTTCTTTAACCTATGAAGAATTATGACTTCAGGCAACTCTTCTACTCATGAAAATCCTCATAAGGTGGCGATCCACTAGACGAAGAATCACTTTTAGGTAGTGTGGTCTGCCTTGAGGATGATGGAAGCAATTCTTTATGCTGGGAAGATACACCTAATGTAATATGAATGATCAAGCAATTACTGATCTCGTAAACCTCAAGTTCAAATCTTCTAGAGCTCAATTTAAGAGAAAAAGGGCAACTAGGTTGAAACTACAAAAGCACCTTGTAGGTTTTTAGAAATGACAAGAAAAAACAGTATGGATGAGACCCATGAAAATGCGGCTAGATCTCCGTTGCTACATTCTAGGCAAAGGATTTGAATTGGGTCCATAATTGGCTAATTACAACCTTGAAAACGTGTCATTTTACGTTTTCTGTCTTTTTGAGGTTTTCAGTCCTTGTTAAGAATCTACAAGGACAGACAGAAGAGGGTGAAATGGAAATGGAAAAAAAGAAGGTCACATGGTTTGTAAATTAGGAGTGAGTGTCACTAACCATTCTGTTCCCTTGGGCCGAACTTTTTCGTGTGCCTTCTAATAAGCTTCTTTGCGTTAGTTATAGTTAGTTGCCTCGCAAAGGGAGAGAATTCTGCATCATTTTCACTCCATTCCCCATTTGACCTATTCTCTATCTGGCACCTCATTGTCCGTAACACAAGTGCCTTGGCCTTACGGCGCTGAGAATTGAAAAGGCCCTTAACGGATTTGACAAATCCATCACCTGCTCCATCACTGGCATGCCTAGACCAATATATTTGGTATTGACCAGGTTTCTCAACTGAACCTTGATCGCTGTCAGCGAGATTAAGATCGATGTCTGATGCAGCAGCTCTGCTGGACTCCTCCTGAGCATGTCCTTTATATTTAAACTTCTTACCCTGCATGTAAGTTGATAGGTGAGTGTAGAGCAGAGCTCTCGCACCAAGAAATCGGATCAAAACAATGCAAACCATGGGAGCAAATGTATTTTTCCCTTTTCAGGTGGTTGGCAGAGGGCTACTAAGCGTGTGGTAACCATTGTTATGGTGGTCACTGTGAATCTTGGGGAGTACATAGAGCTTTCAGAATATTAGCAGAGAAACACAATTACTTGTGGCTAGCTGCATACAGCATACCAAAAGGTCACAACAGTCAAGAAAAGCGATAAGATTAATACAGGATATACGGGTGTAAAAAGAGAAACGAATTTAGTAAATCTAATCGATTATATGGCCTTGATAGTTCAGAATGGCGAACAAGGATTCTTGTAGCTGACTCTAATTGATTGGGACACAAGGTGTAATATGGTTAGGTTTGGGAATGATGTTGGAACTGAGCAGGATAAAATAGAACAAGGTTGTCAGGAACTTGCCGGAGTGGTCATGGTAGATAACATTATATGCAAAAAAAATGAATGAAGGATAGATACAGGTGCACAAAACTTACTTGCATCCCCGTGACCGACTTCAAGACACCCCAAATCACATGCTTCTTAACTCGTGAAAACAGTTGCCCCCAAGTTCCAGTGAAGTCAACAAGGTGAAAAGCATCCCTCAGTAACCTCAGCTTGGTGATAGACAATGGAGGCCCTTCATAACGGACAAGTAGTTCAACCTACTCCATTGTGAATAGATAAATAATTAAAAATGCACCACCACACCATATACATATAAACCAACAGATTAATTTCAGAAGTGCTCACCTCTAGTTTCCTCCTGTCTAGTCTGGTCCATTTTGGAGAATCCCACAGAGAAGACCCTGAATTATCTTCCAATGAAGCAAACTAACCATTCTTACCGTACATCCTGATAAGATCCAACATTCGAAAAGGAAAAGTTAAAAGCTCACACACACCAAACCTATGGGGTGGGGGCAGGGAGTGTAGCACAAGGATAGGAAGTGATAATAAACTATTAAATTGAAACAAGTAAGGACTCCCTAAAAACTTTTTATACTTCACAGGGTTTTTTTTTTTTTTTGGCAACGGCAATAATACTTGCAGGTTGGAAAACAACGTTTTGAGTCTTCTCGGCTAATTCTATGAAGCGAAATCCCACATGGCCTAGGTACCAAAGTAATATGACGTATACAAGCGTGAGGGCACCCTTACTTCATCAACAAGCTTTTAATGTTGACTTCTACCCAAGACTGTGTAACATGGTATCAAAGCTAGGTACCAGAGATGGTTGGGTGCGTGTCCTTGGCGTACATGCAGAAGTGCTTTCGAGTGAGCACATCGCACGTGAAGGAGGGTGTAAAGCGAAGTCCCACATGGCCTAGTTACCAAAGTAATATGAAGTACAAAAAGGGCACCCTCACTTCATCAACTAGCTTTTGTGTTGAGTTCTACCCAAAACTTAGACTGTGTAACACTTACATAGAACATGTGTCTACGTCAAAGTCAATTTTGTCAACAAACTCTGATTTCCTGCACTACATCTTCGGCTTATCCTCACATTGTAACTTATTCAGCCCAATGACCCATCCCCCATCCTTCCCAACTACACTTCAAAAACAAATTGAAATAGCCATTTTAAAGACAAAGTAGTAACCATCTCTTACCTTTGAGCAACCTCCTTTCGCACGATGTACCTGATTTTTTTGTCAAAGCATCTTTCTTTCCGTTTCTCACGAAACCTGACCAGGGAGTCGAGTCTACATGAAAGTCTTGCATGCTTTGGGTTATCATCCACACCCTAGAAATATGCAACTAAAGCATGAACCAAATTTTACAAAATCAAAATAGTCATTTTCAATGGCTAGCACTTCAAAGTTACCCAGTTCCTTTGACAAAATGAAATATCAACTGTGGGGACTCGAGTTGGTATTTCGCATCCTCCTAGAAGCATGAGCACTGCTTGCACCTGTAAAACTTTCGGCAAGTAACGCAATATCTCCAAATAAACATAATCCATGCCATAAGTATTAGGAGACATATCAGGAGGCCGATTTAAATTCGGGAGCCATAAAAGAAAGAAAGCAGGAGACAGAAATAAAAATTTTAAAAAGTATTGACCAAGGTAAAAAAGTAGAGTAGGTTGTCCTACTTTCATATAAGCATATCTTTTTTTTTTCATATAAGCATATCTCATGGCATCCTAAGCTGAAAACTAAGAGACAGAAACAAAATATAGAAGAAAGCAAAGGTTGAAGGGAGTTTGTTCTTCGTCCACAACCAGATAACCACATAAAGAGACAGATTCAACTTTTTAAAAATAACTACAGGCAAGGTTTCACAACCAATTGAGGTTATGTTTGAATAACATTCAAATGACACTGTTAATCGATTATGTATCCTTGGTCAAAGATAAGAATGGACTTCATGATAGAATCCTTATTCTCCTCTACCTGATCGTTCAAACAGAGATTTTCCAAGATTATATGAACCCAATCAGAGATTCCAAAATTAAAAAGTTTATTGTTACATTACACTTCATGCAGAAAAACAATGAGATTATTAGCCCACCCTAACCGGCAACAGAAAACGAATTCATTATGATCGGTCACAAATTGTCTACACGTGGGAGAATCTACCCCACATCGAATCGGTAACGGAATGGGCTATGACTTAACGCAGGTGATAGACCCCTCATTTAACAGCTTAAGCTTGACATAAGTTACTTCATTCATGCTTCTCTTGTTTCATAATTCTTCCCTTACTTTCAACATAAACTGATATACCACCAACAACGAACAGTTGAACACATAATCCAGGAATATCGAACATAAAGCAATAAAACATTGTATAACCATGTCAACTCAATGTAGTATTACGCTGGTAATTCTATTCTGTTCAAGTCATTACCCTTGCATAAAAATAACTAGTAACCAAAAGGACACTCAATTAGAGACTCCAAACGGACTAATCACCACCTAAACACATTAGCACTACCCCACAAATTGCAACTCTCACAAACCAAAACAAGTAGAACAACACCTAAGAGCATCTCCAACAGCCTCAACAAAAATTTAAGCAAATTGGCTAGAAAAAGGCCAATTCTCACCTTTAGCTAGCCATTAAATTGTTGCACTACCCAACGGCCTATCCTTTTTAGGCTAGTCAAACCCCATTAAAGTATTTTATTTTACTGGTATATACACAACATATATGTACTGTACAAGATACAGTTTCAGATTCACGACCAGACAATCATCTCCGGCAATCACTGGCATATACCCACCACTCCATCTCTCTCAACAGCCTAGCCACGACATAAACGCATACATACATATGTAAACAACAAAAACCAGATCCGGCAACATATCGCCGGGAAACTCGAAAAACCCACCGGAGGAAGTCCAGCTCGAACGCAGATATCCGAATGGCAACGACGGCGAGATCTGACTTAGCCGGATGGAGTGGCGGTCATAGCTAAGAAACAACGCCGCCGACGACGATGACCGTTCGTGGGGCCGGATCCGGCCAACAACAATAACGACTGGATCTGCTGAAGAAGGAGAGAGAGAGAGAGAGAGAGGCAAAGCCAAGCGAAGCGAGGCTAGAAACCTCGCCACTGCGGGCGAGGAATTTTGGCAGCGGACAAAAAGGCTAGTTCCAAGCGAGGCTGCTGGGACTAGGTTTTCCGGCCATTTCACACCAATTTGTCTGACGGGCGGATTACCCGAGCCTGTTGGAGCATCTCCAAGCCCTCACTCATATTTTATACTCAAATTCCAATGTTCTAAAAGTCGCTATGCGCTAGTCGGGCGGTCGGCCACCTTCGAACGATTAATCGGATTAATCGGCGATAAATCAGTGCATATTAATTATTAATCGGTGATTAATCGTTCATCGGACCTAATCAAATAGGCTCCGCCAACGATTAATCACTGATTAATTCCTTGTTTTAGAACACTGTCAAATTCGAGTAAAAACTTCATTTGATGTCAATCACTCCAACTGGTAAATCCAAATCTAAGCACAAATACAAGTACAAGCTTCATTAATATCATGGCTGTAAATTTGGGAGGGAAAAATTGCCTTGTAAAATTCGAGTAAAAATTTGAGAGACTCTTGAATGGATTAGGTTTTTACTCAAATTTCGAGTCTGAGTTAAAAAAAAGAAAAAGAAAAAAGAAGAGGGTAAGGGCGGTATATGCTCTCACAAATGAGTGCATTTCCGATTTAAAATCCTAAATTTTCCCGCAATAAAATCCTGTTGACAACTATTTTACATTGGCAGAAATGAACATAACAATGAATAGGTTTCACTTAAACCCGTCAACTAAAAAATCGATCCACGCACCTTTTCTGGGGTTACAGTGGGAACACAAAGACCCCCCTTCGAAGGCGAGAGTCAGCTCACTAGTCCGAGACGCCGCCGCCGCCAAGCCCCCGCCTCTTCCGTCGCGGCGGTCAGGTTGATTCGCCGAAATCGTGTGAACGTCGGCCTCGTCCATATCATCGTCGCCGCCGTCGGCCTCCTCGTACTCTCCGTCCTCGTCCTCGTCGACATGCAAGGCCAAGCGATCCTCGTACGGGGGACGAACTTGAAGTGGTTGTGGATACGCCGCCGCCATCAGCACTCGAACGAGTACAACGACATGGAAATGGGATTTCGAAGATTCAAAAGTTGAACCCTAGTTGGTTCAGAGGGAACTCTACGCCCTGTTTCATTGAAGAACCAAAGTTGCCTTGTTCCTTTTGTTTTTCAAAAAGCATTTTTCAAAAAATATCCCCTAAATTCCCCTTAGATTCGCCCTATTTTCAATATTTCTCTCTCTATTTCTCTCTACTTATTACCTCTACAATTTTTTAAAAAAATTTTCAAATCCTAATCGAAACAAGGCATAAGGCTTTCAAACTGAATTAATTTCAAATCGAACAGATATGCAACTCGCGAGTGAGTTTGGCTCCTCTCCAATTTCCTAATAATTGGAGGATCCTTCAATTCAATCCAACAGCTGAAAACCAATTCTATACAACATCCTCCTTATCCTGCTAATATCCAATAATCTCTCTTTCTCTCTCTACCCTCACAATCCATGACCACCCAACTCACCTCTTCTCCAGCGGTCCTCTCTATCTTTTCCAATATTCTCTATCCTCTCCCCAAAAACATTCTCTAGAAAATTATACATACCCATTTCGAACATTGGCGAAGATCGTGTTTGTACTTTTAGTTAAAATTGGACTTTCAGCAAAAGTTTTTTCAAATTAAGTTTAACCCACTTGAATTTGAATGGCAAACTATATAATCAGATTGCAAATTATGTTATTATTATAAAAAATTTAAGTATCAGATGATAATGGTCATTGCTTCTAACCTTCAATGGTGGATTCAAAAATCAATTGTTATGAACCCATTTTTTTTAATTAATTCACCTTCTACCAATTATTTTGCTGAACAGTGGTTTCGTTGGATAGTTTTTACATAAAAAAAAAAAAAGAATCAAAGAAAAGGTAAGGATTTTGGTATGGTCATATAGAGAGATTCGGGTTGTGATGAATTGAAAAGAGATTGATTTTCAATTGAAGCTTTGAGTAGTGAAAACTGTGAACAAGAGAGAGAGAGAGAGAGAGATTATTGGGTGTTAGTGAGATAAGGATGATGCTATAAAGAACTGATTTTCAACCGTTAGATTTGAATTGAAGAATCCTCCAATTATTAAAGGATTGGAGAGGAGCCACGAGTGGGTGGAGAGGGAGAGAGAGAGAGAGAGTATGGCGATGAGGAAGAAGAAAGAAGACAATAAATCAGAAAAAACAGCCATAGCAACGATTTCGAGCTGACGCCTCTATGTTTCCTCTAGGAGATTCCGATAAACAAACTGAAGTACAGTACTCACAACACACCCCACCCCCCCAAATCCGTACTCGCCCACAAAATTATACTGTTTATACAGTATATAATTTTTAAATTTAAAATTAAAATAATATTTTTTTTTTCACCATTTAAAAAATCTCATAAATACTATCGAACAATATACATGTTTAAGTTTGAAAATTATACGTAATTTCGTGAGTGACTAGTTTTATGGGACGAATGAAGTAGCTTCTTCTATTTGAAAGACAAGTATGCTAATTACATAACATAACAAGAAAAATAAACATTCTTCCTCTTTTTCATTTCCTTTTTTAAATAGTATACTGTATATATTATTAGCAAGGATTAATAAGAAAGAACTAAATAAAACTCGATATCTCTCTATACACTCGAATCTGACCTTCCCTTTCAAAAGCCAAGTAGAGAGATACAATCGTATGGACTAATTGATACAATCATAAGAACTGTATCTTAACCAAGCGTTTAATTGATAAAGTATTAAAATTATTGTGGGCTCCCTGCCCCGGCGCGCGCCCAAAAGGAGTCACCACCCGGATTTTTAAGATGGATGATCCGAGAAACCGAGAGCTTGATTTGAAAATAAAGGCTTTGATCTAGCGAAAACGTTGAGATTTTGGGTTCGGGAGCCACGTTACGAACGGGAAAGGTTTTGTTGAAAAAGCATCCCGCTTGCCTGGTAAAAACCGGTCTCTACTTAGCATTTTGAATGAGGGATTTAATATCATTTGAAAAATTCAACTTTGTTTAAAACATGTACGGGAAAGAAACATGGGGTTTAATATAACACATTACCGTACTTGTGGTGCAAACTGTACAGTATGAAATGATGAGCAATGTACAAAAAATAAAACAACAGCATCACAGCAATCTGCCAACATCAAGTGAAATGCCGTGTGACAAACCGGATGCATCGCACGGTGTATCTAAAACGCCATGCGGTTCGCCTGTCTACTCATTCTAAAATCAGTTCGTTTTTACATGACAAAACAAACCACATATTTACAAAATAGTTTTTTATATTTTTCCGAATCTCTAGAAAAAAATAATTTACGAGATCATTTTGTTTATCTTATCATGTAAAGCAATGTTAAAAGTCTTATGAAATGTTAAAAGATTTAATAAAATAAAATAAAAAGACTTTTAACATGAAACTTGATTCTAGAATGTACCCGCACAGAAAAATAATAAACAGACTAAACAAACTAGCATAATAAAGAGTATGTAAAAGAAATAAAATATCGCACGGCGTAATACGCTACGCCGTGTGGAGTTACAAAACGCCGCATGATGTAGCGTATCCGGAACAGAAACTATTTTTTTGTGCTTTTTGAATATAAAGTTCGTTTGAGACCCAAACTCAGTATAGAAAGACTGAGAAGGGCCTCGATCGGCTCCCCTCAAAGCTAAACGTAGTTTAGCCCAAGGAATATGTTTATACCTTTTGATCGAAGCTTAGACGTGCTTGAAGATGGAGGACTGAGAGTTGATTTGGATTTGAAAACTCCTTTGATTGAAGCTTGAATGTGCTTGAAAATGGAGAGTGAATGTTAATTTGGATTGAGTTTTGAGAGACTTGTGAGCAAATGAGTGTAGAGAGAGATGTCTATTGTAATGGGTGTAAGAAGTTGTAGAGAGAGAATCAAGAGAGAGAGGTCTTTTTAGAGAGAGAGAGTGAGAGTCCAGAAAATGGCAGGGTAACTTTACTTAGAATTGAAGGGGTGCTTCTCAACTAGAGGGGGGGTGTATTTATAGGTAAGAGAGCCAAGGATGAGCACTGCAAAGAGGGGAGGTGGCTTCTGGGCCGAAATATTGCATCTGCTGGCGTGGCCGACAACTTTCTTCTGCTGTCAGAACTTTTCCCCGAAACGCCGCGCGACATAAAGAGAAATGCCGTGTTGTATATTGAAATATCGTGTGGCGGAGCAATGATTTTTGGAATTTTTTTGAAATGCCGCGCGGTATTGTGAGACAGCTCAGCACACCAAACTTTGCAGGGGCGCCCCGGACACTCTCGAACTCGAATTTGGGCGTTTTTCAAAGCGTTGGAAAGCTTGTCGAGTCCTCTTTCTAACCCAATTGGTTTTACTTAAAGAAGTTTTATACACTGAAATGTGTGCCCATTTTACCATCGGTGTGTCATGAAAAAAGTTGTTTTTGACCAAACAAACGCATTTTTCTCTTTGCCATTGAACCAGGGGCCACCCTACATATTTGGAAAATGGTTTTCTTGAGGTTTAGAGGAGGAGTAGCGAAGGAGCAACAATCCAAGCCTTGAAGGTGTATTATTTCCTTATTTCATCATCGGAGAATTTAAAGATTATTTGGAGGTTCAGATTGGGGTGTCTACAATTATTTTTATTAAAAAATTCTTAGTCTTAAAAGGACAATAAAATAAAATAAATCTCCTTTTTGTTGGAAAAAAATTCAGTCGTTGCTTATAACAAGAATTAAGATAACCAATTAAATTAACTTTAATTATTTCAATGAGCAAATACTTAAATTATTTCAATTAGATTAGTTAAATAATTTTTCTGTATATGTATCTACGTAATTCGTTTAATATAGTAGTGAGAATAAAATACTCATTCAGATATCTTTCTCTCACTTATCTTTTTAACTTTCATCACCTGCAAATATTTTATTTTCATTCAAATTCCTCGTAAGAGGTCAAATTAACTAATTAAGTGTAAATAAAATGTTTCACAAGTCTCTTAAAGAGTTCATTTGTTGCAAGTGGTTTTTCAACTTATCATATATTTTGTCAGAGGAAAGTCTAAAAACACAACAATTCAACTTTGTGCGCAATATGCAAATGTGCAGGGCCGGCTCTAGGATTTGAGTTTTTTTTTTTTAAAACAAGATTTGAGTTCTATGGTGACAAAAACATATAAAATGAATTTTTTTTTTTATACTTGTTAGAAATTTATTGGGCCTGAATCATTGTATTTGTTGAGCTATGCTATCTAACTATTCACAAATTTAACTAGATCTTATTCATAACTTTGTGTTGTTGATTCAGTTCAGGTAATAATAAAGAAAAATCAAATTGCATATTTTGTAATATAAAAAATCTAGCATATTTTCTGAACCCATGGGGTTTGCCCATGAAAACGTGGGCATTGTTTCATTGGTAATTGGCCAGATTGATGTTTATCAATGCCGCATTGACATGTTGTGCATAATGTTGTTATAGATTGTTGTGTTTGTACCATGACTTTTCGTCAAAACTGTAGTATGTCAGAATTTTACGGTTTACCACCACCCTTGGGAATGCTATTATGAACATGAACACGCTAGGAAACATATCACCACATGTGCAAGTGTGTGAAAAGGGGACCGTAGAAATTAGTTTAAAGTGTGCACAGGTTGACCGACGAAACCGTGCATTACCCAAAAGAACATACACAATGCATCGAAGGCAGATTATTTATGTTATCAGTAGTAGTTGCCTTCAGTTCTCTATATTCTTTTTCTTTTGGTAGAATGTAGTTAGGCAAACAATCCAATTTCCTATATTTGGAAACTATATTTGGATAGATGTGGATTCAATCCCTAGAAAAGAGTATGAGAGGTATAGTTATAGTGCCTCTTTATTTGTTTTTGTTTTGTTCTTTTGAAATTTTAGTTCAAAAGTAGCTTTGACGAACCTAGAGATAAGATCAATTTCATATATATATATATATATATATATAT
>BPLS01016463.1:0-23335 GCA_019656275.1 Rhododendron kiyosumense | reverse complement strand
CGAACCAAATCATCAAAGTAGCATTTGTCATGCTCTCCACATAAATGAATAATGTTTATATGGTTTCCCTTTTAAGTGGGGTGAACGAAAGAGCACTCCCAACACACCCCATTTGTCCACGATGCAGCTTGCTAAATGATGGGCCCACAATCAATAGAAGGCCCATGTTAATGAAAAACAAACCCACCCCCAATGGCAGGCTCACGAGAGATTTCATTTGAGTCGCCCGGGACAATCAAGGGTTTTTGAAAGCAGCATGAAAAGTCTCAATTCCTTATGCGACACAAACTCGTTAAGTAAGAAGATAGGCCTCCGGTCCTACTCTTGAGAGTGACCTCAGGGATAGATCAATTTTTGGACTGTTGGGCCTGTTTCAGTACTTCTATGTGGTTTGGAGAAGAGGGTCTTGGATGGTCAGACCGGTATATCCAAGTTCCTATTATTTCTGTAACTTCGTGTTTATGAGTTAATGAAATTAATTTTTGCTGATAAAATAAAATTCTTGGACTGCTAGAAATGTAACTTCCTATTTAGTGTGGTGAAAGAAATTCTTTCTTGTTTCGGTAAGAGAATCAGTAAGACAATCGGGATTACCTCAATGTAGGGGGTAGCGGGTTTTCCTACTCTAGTACCGGGGTGCCGGAATAAGGGGGGTTCGAGGACGCTACTTCATAATAGATAGGCACAATAAAAGGAAGGGAATGGGCAGTCCTAAAGGAGCAAGCTACCTAGCTACTAGGAGGAAATCACCTAAGAAAGTAAAGGACAGAAACCGCTTAATACTATCTACCTCTTGATTTTCATCACTAATAAACTGTGCCATTGATACTGCTAGTGCGCATATGGCTTCTGGCATTTGTGGCCCAACGTTATCCCTCCTCTCCGGGCCACCATTATCCCTCCTCTGCTCGCTGATAATTGTATTTCTTATATCGTTGGACTTTCCATCTACCAAATAGCTACTATGCATAATGTACTTAAAGCAATCTACAAGACTACAACGGTACAACCCATTTCTATATCTCTACCGACTCTACGTGAGAGTGTGGATGTAACATAGACGGACCACTAAATCAAAAAATAATAATTGATACAAGACTAAGAGGTTATTTGGCCTAAATAAGCCACCAAATGGCTTATTTTTTTTGGCTTAATTCAAATTTTTTGAGGAGTTTTTCATCAATTTGTTTTTTGTAGATTATTGCTTCGTCATAATGAGAGAATCTAAAAAGTATAAAATCACGATCAAATTTTTTTGAATCAAAACAAAAAAATTGACTTATTGGCTTGTTTTTGTTTTTATTCAAAAAAACTAAATTTCGATTATAATTTTTTACTTGGGCAAAGTACGGATAACCTCCCTATGATTTGGCAGATGACCCCCTATGTTCTATTAATGACTAATTCACCTCCCTATGCTTTTGGAGTAAAGTGCAACTCTAATTCTGTTTTTAAAAAAAATGTAAAATAACTGTAGTACCCCGCTACTTTAATTGGGATAAGTTAACTCTCTCTCTCGCACAAAGAACGTAAATTGACAAACAAAAATTCAATATTTTTTGTCGAATCATATTCCCTATGCTTTTGGGTATTTTGTCTAATTGTTAGGGTATTTTCTTCTTACAAAAATGGTTTTGTAAGAAGAAATAGTTAGAAATTTCTCAATGCCCGCCACCAGTTTTCAATCTTCATACATACACATGTATCACGGAGACAGCTCTGACCGGCAGCCATCGCCGTCGCTCAATGACGGAGAGGGGAGGAGAGAGAAAGAGAACCGAGAGGGAGAAGGAGAGATCTCGGTAGAGAGAGAAGAGAGGACTGAGAGGAGCAGGAGAGATCTCGGCAGAGAGAGAAGAGAGGACTTGGAAGGTCCAACTCACGAACAGATCCGAGCAAATCAGCGTGGCTTTGCTTCATGTCCCTCCTAATTGAGAAGATTTTTGCGAAGATCTCGGCTAGTTCCTTCCTCGCTTTCGAGGATTTAGGAAAGAGAGATCCTAGAAAGATTATTTGGCATCCAATTGTATCCTTTTTCAAGACCGTAGTAGCAGCTCTTGAGCTTTTCTCCATAGAAAACTCCATCCCTTCCCAATATGAATAGTAATGCAACATTGAATGCGTACTGCAGTAATCAAATTCACCACAAAACTAAAACCCATTCGCAGGAAAATTGATGATGTTTCAAGCCCAATTGAGCAATTGAGGAGCTCTATTTTCCTCTATTTTGAATGGGAGGGAGGGAAAGAGGAGGGACTCAGTACGTGGGTCTTGAGTATTGAACCGTACCTGTCAAAACACCAGAAACAAACTAAATACACAATGGTCTAGGAACTTAATCTGGCGTTGGATTGCATTTGCCTTCCTCAATCCTCCCATTTAGGAGAAAGATTAGAAAATATGACCTTTGTTCTTGGGTTTTGAATCTAGAAACTGCCAATACTAATCGTACCGTAGTAAACAAACAAACAGTGGAAGTCACACTGTCGCAGTAGTTTAGCATTTCTGGACAAGGACCCCTTTATTTATGTGCAAGAACCCCTTTAAAAGGCAAGTTCTAGAAATCTAAAGAGTTTCAAACAGAGTCAAACAAATTCAAGAAAGTCTGAACCAATGAAGACAGCTGCTTAGACTTTGATTTATCATTCCCTCTGTTGTATTGTTCCCCAACTCCTACAGCTGTGTTACCTTCATTTCTGCAAACAAATGGATCAATATATAGCCAAAAATGTCAACAGTAATAATCATCAAGTTAAATGAAAAGAGTGCAATGAATTATACGATGAACAGGCAACATTTGAAATCAACTATGAGTTGGTTCCAATTAATTGTCAGATCTAGTATTTACAAAAAAAAGAAACATACAAGTAGAAGAGGAAGAGGAACAAAGTGAAAGATACCCCCACAGCTTGTTAATTATCATCTCGTACGGTTGTACCATAAACCCTGTGCCTTCATCTGTCATATTTCTGCTTGAGGCCATTGATAGATTTAATAGTTGTCATTCGAATTTCCGTTGTAAGGCGTAGACACTCAGCAGACTTAGTCATGTCACAAAAGGGTTATTGTTTTTTCAGCACTGCGTTGCCTACGCTATTCGCTTCACCCGAATTATTGTTGGAAGAGGAGGGAATATAGTATAGATTTGGACAAGACTTTTTAAGGGGAAGAGTACTTGTATTACAATTAGAACTTGAACTCTTTTTGGCATTGTACAAAATGAGTAGAACCCATCCATATTTATAATGCTCAATGGATGGTTCTAGATATCTTTTACAAGATAATTTATAGGTAACTTCTAGATTTTACATGTGACTTATACTCACTACAAATATCTAGATATTTTCCAAGGATCTTCTAGAATTCTTCTAGAAACTATACTTTCTAGAAACAAGATATTTATACTTCTCCAAAAATATCTTTTATTTGGGCTTTTTCATTGGGCTTGTTTTGGACTTAATTTTCTTAGGCCAAAATACTAAATCAAGTTTAGGCTCCAACAATTATAAGGAAAAACAAGAAGAAAATATTTCCATTTCTGATAGTCCAAACAGGAATGATTGGGCAGAAAAGCTGCTTTTAGGACAATAATATGTAGTAAAAAGGAATTGCCAATTCGCAACTCTCCTGGCTGCTGATTCTGGGTTCTGTTGTTGATAGATCTCTGATTTCGGTATTCTCTGAACAATTCTGCTCTTGTCTAGTCTAACTTCTACTCCATGTTGATGTAAGTTGGGCATTTCGGCATTCGTTTGTCTCGTTTATCTGGGTTGGACAGTGTTTGGTTTATCTATCTTAGTTATTGGTGGTTTTGTTTCATTTATGGAGTTGGTATACTTGATTATTATGTCCAACCTAGTTACGGTCACTTGGATATTCACAGTTGTGGTGCTATAAGTTGTGGTTGGTCGATGCATGATTACTCCGTGGTTCATTATTGGTTGGTAATTAGTTGTTCTGGTTGGTGTTTCGTTGGTTGATGCTTGGTCATTCTTTATTTTTGTTACCTCTATTTTGTACGGTACAATGTCTGCAGATGAGACTAAGTCTGCTTCTTCTTTCGCTATTACTGGTAGTTCTACTCATTCTTCTCGGTTTTAAGAGAGTCTGTCTATTACCTCTACACTTTTGAATGGCAAAAATTACGTTGTTTGGGCTAAAGCAGTTGAGGTCTATTATCTGGGTGAGACATTATATCATTTTTTGACAGATGACCCTCCGGCAACGATTGCTGCCACATATGGGGCGTGGGTGTCTGAGGATGCCCGAATTCAATCTCAGTTATGGAATAGTATGGAAGATCATATTTTTAGTACAATGGTCTTCTTACCTACAGCCAAACAAGTATGGACACAAGCTCAGGAGCTGTATTCTGGTGTTAACAATCTCCGTCGCATATATGATCTTCATCAGTCCTTCTTTTCTATATCACATGGTGATTTATCCTTCAAATCTTATTATGCCAAGTTTCATGGTATCTGTGATGAGATCAATATCTATAAGCCTATTTCTACTGATGTTCAGGTTATGCGGCACCAGCGCCAACGTATGCAGGTGGCTCAATTCATATCTGGTGTATCACCGACTACTTATGGTCCTGTCAGTAATCAGCTTTTGGGGTCTTGAGATTTACCTTCTCTCAGCGAGATTTTTAGTCGACTACGTCAATCTTCTGTATCAGTGCCTATGCCACCCCCTGATTGTTCAACATTAGTTTTCGCTGTATTTGGTGGTTCTAGTTCTTCCTTCAGTCGTAGTCGTGATTCTGGAGATAATGGTCGTGGTTTTGGTTATGGTTTTGTTGGTTGTGACTCTAGTTTTGGTACTTGTGGAGGTCGCATATCCGAGGGTGGTGGCCGTGGTCGCGGCCGAGTTTCCAAGTTTTGTACTTATTGTCGGGGAACCAATCATATGGTGGAGTTCTGTTATGATCTTCATGGTTTCCCTCAGGCTCATCAGGTTGCTATCTCTCAAGATGCTGGACAGTTTACTCATTCTTCTGCTGACAATGTGGTGACTATTTCTGCCGAGGAGTACCAGCGTCTTATGTCATTTCAGTCTTCAGCTGCAGCTTCTTCCTCCACTGCTACGCTTGCTCAGAAAGGTCCATCTGTTGCTTATGTTGCGTCTTCCTCCACTTTTACTCCTTGGGTTATTGATTATGGTGCCTCTAATCATATGACTGGCACTTCTACTTTGTTTTCTCGTCATCAGCCTATTGGTAAACCATCTCATGTTACCTTAGTAGATGGTTCTACCACAGAACTTACCGGTTTAGGTTCTGTTCCTGTCACTTCATCTATTATTTTGGACTCTATGTTACATGTTCCTAGTTTTCCATTTAATCTTAGTCGGTTAGTAAACTTACAAAGTCCTTAAACTGTTCCGTCACATTTTGTTTCCATGATTGTGTGTTTCAGGATCTGAAGATAGGGAGGAAGATTGGTGGGGGTATTGAACGTGACGGCCTATATTACTTTGCCAATGACATCTATCCTGCATCTACTGCCCTTCAGTCATCAGTATCACCAAATCAACAACATTGTCGTCCGGGTCATCCTTCTTCTCTTTCAAATTTGAAGCGTCCAATTCCATCATGTAGCAATATTAAGATTTGCAATGTGAGGTCTGAGAGTTTAGTAAACACCGTCGAGTGTCCTTTTATCCTAGGATTGAGCGTCGTGTGTCGCGTCCTTTTCAGTTAGTACATTCGGATATTTGGGGTCCTATTCATGTTCCCACTATCGCTGATTTTCAGTATTATGTTATTTTTGCAAACGATTTCTCTCGTGTTACATATCTTTATCTTATGAAAACGAGATTAGAATTATCTTCTATTTTTAAGTTATTTTATACTGAAATAAAAACTCAGTTTGATACTTGCATTTAGGGGTGTGCAAAAAACCCGCAACCCGATCCGACCCGAAGGGTCTCGGGCGGCTCTGAACATAGGCTTCGGTTGGGTACGGGTTGGGTTTTGTTAAAAAAATGAGTTTTGGTTCGAATTTTGGGTTTGTGTTTTTTTTCACCCGCGGGGGTTGGACCCAACCCGACCCGACCCCCTTCAAACCGACTGACCCGACCATACCCGACCCGACCTAAAAAATCGGGCTCGCGGATGGGTTTATGCCATCAATCGGTTCGGTTGCAAACATGTACTTTTCGTACCCGACATGGTCGAGTCGGGGGTCGGGTTGCAGGCCATACCCGACCCACCAGACCCATGCACACCCCTACTTGCATTCGTATACTTCGTTCAGATAATGCACACGAATATTTTCGTAATACTCTTTCTCGCTTTTTTGATGATCACGGAATACTTCACCGGTCTTCTTGCGCTCGGACCCCACAACAAAATGGGATTGCTAAACATAAGACCAGACACATATCTGTGGTTATGCGTGCCATGTTCATACAGATGCAGGTCCCTAAATCTTATTGGAGTGATGTTGTTCTTACAGCATGTTACTTGATTAATGCCCTCCACTGTTCTTGGTGGTCAGACACCTCACACAGTTTTATTTCCTGGTCGTTCTCTCCACTTATTACCCCATCGGGTATTCGGATGCACATGTTATGTTCATGCACTTGATCCTAACTAGGACACACTTGACCCCTGGTCCATCTAGTGTGTCTTTCTTGGTTATTCGCGCACTCAAAAAGGGTATAAGTGTTACTCACCCTTTCTTCATCGTCACTTTGTGTGTGCTGATGTCACATTTAATGAGTTATTGCCCTTCTTCTCGGGTACACCTGAGTTTGAGTATGTCCTTTCTGAATCTGAGTATGTTATTCCTGTAGATGTTCCTCCTATTCCTATGTCACCCATGCAGGAATATGTTCGTCGGCGACATGTATTAGCAGCCCCACCAGTGCCTGCCCCTGTGCCTCCTTCATCCCCAGATCCGGTTCTTCCACCTCCACCACCACCACCATCACCTCTTATCGCTCTTCGCAAAGGTATTCGCTCTTGCACTTCTCATCTTATTGCTCGGTTCGTTTCCTATGATCATATGTCACCGTCCCTTCGTGCTTTTACTGCTTCTGTTTCGTCAATTTCTGTTCCTAACACTGTTCAGAAGGCCTTATCTTTTTCTGAGTGGTGGACAGCTATGGAGGCTGAGATGTCTACTCTTCATGACAATGGCACTTGAGACTTGGTTCCTCTTCCGCCAGGGAAGTCTCCTGTTGGATGTCGGCGGGTATTTACAGTCAAATATAATCCGAATGGCACGGTTGAACGGTACAAGGCCCGTCTTGTGGCCAAATGATATACCCAGACATATGGCGTTGATTATGCCGAGACTTTCTCTCCAGTGGCCAAAATTTCTTCTGTTCGAGTTCTTATTTCTATGGCTGCTAATCTTGGTTGGCTCTTATTCTAGTTGGATGTCAAGAATGCGTTTCTACATGGTGATCTGCTCGAGGAGGTATATATGGAGGAGTAACCTCCGGGATTTATTGCTCAGGGGGAGCATTCTCAGGTGTGTCACCTTCGCAAAACTCTTTATGGTCTTAAGCAATCACCTCGAGCTTGGTTTGGCAGGTTTGGTGTTGCTGTGTTACAGTTTGGTATGTATCGTTCTCATTCTGATCATTCTGCCTTTTCTATTCAGTCCAATCGGGGAAAAGTAATGTTGATTGTGTATATGGATGATATCATTATTGTTGGAGATGATCAGTAAGGTATTGATGAGCTAAAACACTTTCTACAACGTCAGTTTCACACCAAAGATTTGGGTAAGCTGCGATATTTCTTGGGTATCGAGGTAGCAAGATCCAAGGAGGGGATTAGTCTATCCTAACGAAAGTATACGTTGGATATTCTAGAGGAGACTGGTTTATTGGGAGCAAAACCTGTGGAGACTCCTATGGATCCAAATGTCAAACTGTGTTGATCAGGGGGAGATATTTCCTTATCCAAACCGCTATCATCGCTTGGTAGGCAAATTGAATTATCTCACCTATACACAGCCTGATATCTCATTTGCTGTCAGTATGATAAGTCAGTTTATGTCAACCCCTCGTCTTCCCCATTGGGAAGCTTGTCTTCGTGTTGTGAAGTATCTCAAGGCTAATCCTGGACATGGTCTATTTATCGTTCAAATGGCCATTTACATGTTGATGCCTTTACCGATACTGATTGGGCAGGATCACCATCTGATAGACGATCAACAACTGGATACTGTATTTTTGTTGGTGGAAATCTAGTTACCTGAAAAAGCAAGAAACAAACGATCGTTGCTCGGTCCAATGCTGAAGCAGAATATCGTGCTATGGCTCATACTACATGCGAGGTTATATGGTTGAAAGCTTTGCTTGAGGAGTTGGGGTTTAACGTACAGTTACCCATTCCTATGTATTGTGATAATTAGGCAGCAACACATATAGCTTCAAATCCGGTATTTCATGAGAGAACCAAATATATTGAAGTAGATTGTCATATTCTTCAGGAAAAGATAGATAGTGGCGTGTTGGCTACTCCTTTCTTGTCTACAGGAGCTCAGTTGGCAGATATCTTCACCAAACCGTTATTTAAACCACGTTTAGAGTTATTATATAATAAGCTGGGATTTTGTGATATTTGTTCTCCAGTTTGAGGGGGGAGTGTTAGAATAAGAGTTTAGACTTAGTCCCACATTGGTTGGTTAAGTTATGTAATTAGCTCTCACAAAATATAAATAAAGCACTATTGTGTTAGGGTTGATTTACACCCTATACACCTTTCTTATTCTCTCTCATTCCAAACAACAACTCTAAATGTTTGTTCTTCTTGTTGCCTCTTTTTCTCTGACTAATACTCTAAAGGCCTTCCTCCTCCTCAACTTTCTGCTCCACCTCTAACATCGCCAACTGCAGTCCCACAAATAGAACATAATGATTCAATATGTCTAAGTGATTAACCCTTTTTCAAAGGCTGAAAAGCACTTGGGATTTAATAGCAAAAGTTTTACCTCTTCAAGAATTGGTTTAAGCTCCTTTTATCGAGAAACAAGAAGGTAAAACCATCTTTGCGGAGCTCCTATGAAGCCACAACAACAATGTCACAAACAATCTCCTTGTATCGAGAAGGCTAAATATGCAAATCTATTGTCTGTCTACAGAGTGTGCTAATACAAAACTTAATTTTCCAATGAGAGAACAAATCAATCAAGTTTAACCTAAAACCAGAAAATGGACCTGAGTCCCTCTTTGTTGATCCCATTTTTACTTCATTCAGTCACAATGCCGAGGAGCTAGTCATTACCATCTTTAATCACACTACAGATGTAGCATTTTCTATGCTACCCTTTCCCCCAGAAGTCTAATTAGACCAGATACAGGTAAAAGTTTGGGAAAAAAAACTTCGTCTAGGGAAAAGGTGTGCTTCTAAACAAACATTGTCCATTTCTTTATAACCTTCAACGCAGGTTTCCACTTTTAATTTTGGGAGATGAGATGAAATTCTCACATAGACGTTGATCTCTTCCCAGCTCGGAAGTTACCAAAAATTTCACGACTTGGACATGTCAGAAGAATTGAAACTGGCGACTTCAACTGAGAATTACATTTCGCTCTTCTATACATCCCACTTAGGATTAATATATAAAACCAAATCATTGAGGCTTTAGAAGGAAATTAGCTTTATTCACATGTGTTTACCTGTTTGTTACATGTGTTTACCTGTTTGTTACACCTCTAAGTACTAACTGGTTGTGGATAGGAATTTGACTTTCGTTGGTATTGTAAACTACTTGGATGAATTATCTTTGATTTGGATTTAAAAAAAAAAAACTATCTTTGATTATACTAGTGTTAATGCGATGCCAGGGTTGCTCTTATAGATAGTCAAAATGGAATCAATATGGGCAACATAAGAACTAAAAAGTCACCTCATGTTTCCAATGAGATGTAAAAGGACACTCTAACCATTTAACTTCTCAAAAATAAAATTAAAAAAATTTGAACTACTCCTCATCGCCTCCGAACCCGACTTCATAGCTTCTTTTTATTTGTTTATTCCTTTAGCAATTGGTAGTTTTAGTACTTTTGAGAAACTCACCTTACATATATGAAATATATGTTGAGAGGGACATGAAGGCTAGGTTTGGACAGAACACTTCTGAAGTCTGTTAGATACATACGCTATAATTATTATTCATACCAGAATGATCCACATAAAGATGTTCAAAAAATGGTAGCCAAAATTATCAATTATGATCTTCCAAAACCACCGGGAAACCTTTAATACATTAATTCCAGGGACTTTGACATTCAGCTGAAGCAAACATTATACCAAAAACACTTGGTTCCAAATCCATGGTCCAAAACATTTTATAACCATAGACTTCCACTTCCTCCGCAAGAATTTGTTCAACAATATTACTACCCGGGATTAATTTTTTCAATGTTGTCTTCTCCAAATATGAGCGCTTGAACGAAATGGGTACACTTATCCATAGAGAAGACAACAATAATGCCAATGTGCAAACAATGGGTTTTCAGAAAATCAATCCAACTATGGCCTTTGAATTCACCTTCGCTGCAATCAACAGCTCCAAACAAATTAAGAATAGAAGATCACTAAACCCTCACTTTTAAGTATCTGGTACTTTTGGAGAGTGCATAAACCAAATCGAGAGTCCATCAAAGGGTTTTTCCATACCTACACATAGAATCACCAACCGATCAATATGAAAATTGGAACTGAAATCGAAATCAGAATGCTAGCACCAAAGATTGCGTGATGATTGTGCAAATCAAGTAGGTCTTAAAAATAAAAAAAACAAAGTTTCATAGATTTCAAAATACAACCACAGAGAGAGGAAGAAGATTTACCATTTGCAAAGACTACTATTAAGCCAAGACACCCATAAATTCGGGAGTGCGAGGTTATAAGAGCGGTAGCGAACGCCTTGTTGAACAATTCCGTGACTATGGTCCAAACACACCCATAATCGAAAAAACGCTAGCGACCAGCGTAAAACCTTCACCATTCTGTACCAGATACTAGGGGTGAGCATGAACCAGAATGGTTCGGTTTTATAGTAAACCAATAACCAAGCCACTATCTATGAATTATGAATTTGGAAAACCAAATCAACCCACAAAAAGTATAGGACCAAACCATTAGACTACGGTTCGGATTCGGTTTCGAACCACGGTTTACTTGAAATTGAGATATCATCTTCGTAAAACTATTTAAAGTACTCAAAATTGTGGAGATAACTGAAATTGGTTTTCATTTATAAAAGGAAAATGCTAGTGACACATCAATGTGTCACATCCCACCCACATCTTTCTCACATACATGTGTGGAAATTTCACAATATATGCTAGGGACTCGCTAAGGACCCATATGTATGTGAGAGAGGTGTGGTTGAGGTGTGACAAACTGATGTACGGAAAAATTTAAGAATTAATTGAACTGTGAAATCATTATTCACTAAATGAAGCATTATATATTTATATACCATGTGCTTTTGGTGTACCACAATAATAGGAATGAGTTGTGACATATAGAAGTTTATACTAAATAATTTTGGCAGTAAATGAATACTGAATAGGATGGTGAATGGAATAGATTATTAATTTAGGAAATTAGATGACTATATATAACTCTCATATATACTTCGTGTATCTAAATTAAATGAGTTATGTAAATATACGGTTCGGATTGGTGTGAAACCGAAACCATTAACATAAATCCATAGATCAAACCATTAAACGTGATTTCTAATTTTTTTAAACCGGAACCAAATCACAAGGTCCACACTACTAAAAAACCAAACCAAATCATTCGGTTTAGATTGGTTTGGACTGGATTCGCGCTTTGACGAATTTTTTGCTCACCCCTACCAAATACCACCTGACCTGTGAATCATTGAACACTCCAAGCACATCCATATACCCTGTCCATAATAGACATAAGCCGAGTCAAGACTCAAGAGAGAAAACTCTTGTGTTTTAGAGAGAGATTTGGATTCTTTAAATTAGAATCGAAGGGTCTCTTGTATAATCTCCTTTTGTAAAATTGTGATGTGACAGAGTGGGGTAAAAAAGATGAAAACTAAAAGCTTTCATACACATTTGAGAACACATACTTTAAATTGCATGGTCTTGGATAGTATAATTTTCCTCTAATATGCCTATGTTTTTCCCTCTTCCTACAACCATTTATGTTTTATTCTAACAGTCGTTTCAATACCACTACTGAAGATGTATATAATTCTACTTGTACCTTCTATTTAGAGGTGATTTTCACATAAAGGAATCGAGAGGAGTTAGTAGAAAGGGAAAAATGGCTCCAGAATCTTTCAAAAAAGTCTACAACCGTACAACTATTCCTCCGATTTCTTTCATTTTATTGATGAAAGAAGCAAAAATTCCCCTCATTCCCGTGATATCTGAACTCAAACTAGTAGTCATGATATCCATGTTGACGCTACTATCTGTTAATGAAGATAACATTCCATATTTGAGTTTGGAAAAATTTCTTTTATATCCCTTCGATTTTGACCAAAAATTCATTTTGTATCATTCACCTTTCAATTTTGGCATAAAAATACTTTGACTTTTCAATTTTTTTCAATGTTATCCTTTAGAAGGAATTTTTTTTTTTTTTTTTTGAGTTCTACTATAGGGACCAACGGCAGCGCCAAGCAGTCTCTGGCCACCGGACAGCCGATCCAAGCCGTCCAAAAATTCTATAAAAAAAACGAAGGGGCCAATGCGGGAATTAACGACATCCGATGTGTGTAGGCTAGGGTGTTTGATCCAAACACCCTATTTTTCGTGAATATATGTATACATCCCTAAAGAATGACATTGAAAAAAATTGGAAAGTCAAAGTATTTTTATGCTGAAATTGAAAGGTGAAGGACCAGAATGAATTTTTGGTCAAAATCAAAAGGATATAAAAGAAATTTTCTCTTTGAGTTTTAACCGTGTGTCATCAATTCCACAAAAGTTTTTCTACCTCCTATTCCACAAAAGAAATTTTCTCTTTGAGTCCTTAATGCAAATGAGATGCTCATATATGGGACACTCTCGTTTAGTTTTGGACTATTATACGAAAAATGAATGGCTAAGCTTATGAAATTATTAAATTAATTTGGCAAATGGGATAGAGAGTCAACATTATCCTATTCCAAACAAAACGTTTACGAGGAATTGCGTATTTGGTGATGCATTGCCATGTTAAGCGACTACGTTAATCTAATACAAAACACAAAGACAATATGCCACCAAAACTACCTTTGAAATTTGTAACATGCTAAAGTAAAAAAAAAGTTCGAATTCCAAAGTATTTGTTTTTTATGAAAGAAAATATTATTTATCCAAATTGAGCACATATTTTAATGATCCAACAACTCTTTGAATTGTGATCAACCTTCTCTTCAAGTGGTGGGTACTGGAAGAGAAGATGCCCATATGCCATTGCTTGACTTTGGAACTGGATATCGTTAACGAAACGGAGTTCTCAGAGCAATCAAAAGTAGTTTCATAGGTATGGACACATGGTCAAGAATTTATGCAATACAAATGAAACATCAAAGGTTCTCTCAGCCTACTTTTACTCCCATCTAACGACTGTCATAATGGTTGTGACGTGATTAAAATTTTCATTTTTTCCAATTCTTGGGCCAAAAGGAATGGTTGAAACTAATCCAATCCATTTTTGTAAACATTTCAGTTTACCCGCTACTCTCCCACTTATAGCCTGAAAACACCGCCCTACGGATTACATGATTTACATCTTCCTAACACATACTGATAAGTATTTGCAAACTTCAAAGACCGCGGCTTTGTTCGTTTCTCTTTTTAACGTTGTTTTAATTTTATTTGTAATCATTATCCTATTTCTCTTTCTAATCATTACCTTATTTCTCCAATTATTGCTTTCATTTCTCTCCCTATCTCTCTCTACCCCTCTCTCAATCATAATTACCTTATTTCTCTTTTCACCCACTATCAAAATTAAAATACCCACAACTAGCAAACAAACAAGGCCAGCCGCATTTTTCCATTGAAGGTTTTCTGCTTTCCTCTCCTCTAATGGTATTGGTTTCTTTAAATGCTAAGGCCTAAAGAATGAATTTTTAAACTGTTGTTCATATTCGGGGAATTGAGTTTCAACTTGGGGAGGAGAATCTAAGACAATAAGAGAATGCATACTTTGGGGTCCTCCTGATAGACAAGTTGAAACTCAACTCCTCGACACTGCACCTTGTGGACAAAATGTTCAAGTACTGACTCCTTGTCCAAAAAAAAAAAATTGACCATTGAGATCAACAGGACCTTTTCATGTTAACTTGAAATCACGAGTAGTCAAAGAGAACCAATAACAGAAATTTGTATCGATTTAAAGGCTAAAGGATTTTTTTTGAATAACTTTGATACCGAAACCTACGCAATAGCTTGCCCATCTGAAGTTCATGTCCCACATCCAAGTTCATCAATGCCGCAAGTGAATTGCACGTTGCCGATGACTGCAATAACAATAAAGTATTTTTGTACAATGAGTATAGTAAAACAATGCCTGCAAATCCATTATGGTATGCTGCGAGATTAAGTTAAGATTCAAAAAAAATACATGCTGAGAAAGCACACTTTCTCAGACCTGATAAACTGCCCACAAAAGAACTCTAGCGAAGAATTCTAACGAGTAATGAGTCATTATGAATCTTAAGAAGGAGAAGAATGCTTTCCAACCAAAAAAAATAATCCTTTGGAGGCTTCATTTAATTAATGTCTTAACTATTGGTATCTGTAGACACCCCAATTTGAAAATCTTGGATATCTTTTAAGTCCCCAATGACAATAAACGAAGCATGATTTAAACCTTTGGATTAATCTAAACATTTTGAAGCACTAACTTTTGAAAATGTAGACCAGTGGCCGATAAGCTCTTCAATAATAAAAATGTGCCTTGAAAGCTTCAAATAATGCTCTTTGCACCCAAAAGAGTGAGAAAACACCTTAGAACTAGGAATGAGAGTACCAAGTGACACTTAGAATGGGTGAGTACGTGTTTTGGCCATCATGGCACCAACGCTCCTTGGTTTAGCCTGCTTTCAGCCCATTTCTCATAAATCAAACCTTCTTATTTTTATAGTTGGAGTCCACCATGTCCTAGTATATTCAAAACCCTCTTTATCGATATATAATAAGCTTTAATATGATTTGAAATGAGGGAGATACAAGGATTTTGCCCAAACGACTTCTTTTCCGACCACCTGAGGGTAAAATTGTCATATCTTTTAATGTACAAAATATCTTTGATCCAATCCACTTGGTTAGAAAGTAGACTCGACAAGCTTTCCAATAGTCCAAAGAACACCTAAAACCGAGTTCGGGAGTATCCGGGGTGGCCTCGTGAAGTTCGGCCTGTTGAGCAGTCAACTTTACCGCGCGATAGACATATGTCCACCATACGGTACACTTTCCACCATACAGCACATCCCAACCAACTTAAGTTAAGGCGGTTAACAATTTCGCAGTGCGTTAGACATAGTCACATATGTCCACCATACGGTACACTTTTCACTGCACAGTACATCGTTACTTGTGCCGCCTTGAGGGGAACCACCAAGTTCAGACTGGTTCCTCATAGAGCTGGGCAACAGACACGAGACACGATAACACGACACGAACCAGACACGACGTTAACGGGTTAGGGTTGAACATTTCTGACACGAAACACGAAAATGACACGACTCGAGAACACGAATTCTAAATGGGTCGGGTTCGGGTTGAACACGCGACACACGAAATTGACACGACCAACACGGTTACTAATCTGTGTCACCCATTTTCACGAACATATATACATAATATATGATATATCTATAATTTTATATAGAGTTAGACAATAGACACAATAACACGACACGAACAGGACACGAAGTTAACGGGTTAGGGTCGAGCATTTCTGACACGAAACACGAAAATGACACGACTCGAGAAACACGAATTCTAAATGGGTCGGGTTAGGGTTGGGTGATTTGTGATACGAACCCGACTGACACGACACGAACACGACTCGACACGATCCGTTACCCAGGTCTAGTTCCTCATACAAGTTTTGAGCCTAAATGGTTTAAACATTACAAGAAAATAAAGTAGGTACCCTGCATAACTTTATCGTACGGCACACATGACTGTCGTATGGCAAGGTCCTGTCAAGGGGACAGTTTCGTTTAAGCTTTATTCCTTACTCTTTTCATAGCAACCAATTAGCAGTGAAGAATTGTTTTCTGCATTTGAGTAACATATGCCATGCTAAGTTGTTTTTTTGGATTAGCAAAGCATGTTAGTCTTATATTACCTTCTGGAATAGGCATTAGTTATTTTCAGTGAAAATATGCATACATGCTTCGAATAACTACATGCTAGATAAACTCATTTAATCTATTTTTAAACTGCTAACTATAAGAACTAGTGTCGTATGGCACAAACCTCTGCCGTACGGTGGTGTTTGTTGTGGGATAAAGTCCTCTTTTGCTTCCTGTAATTAGGTGTTTATGTTTAAGCATGTTATCAATTAATACCTAATACAAACTGTTTGCATGCTATAATTGTTTCTGTGCAAAGTTAACCACAAAAGACCTGTGTCGTACGGCACTCCGCCCTGTCGTATGGTGGTGTGTACGTGGAACAGATTAGTTGTTAGCTACGTATTTTCTGCAATTAAATGGATATACGCAAGCTGTAACGCCCATAATTTTAGGTACGTTAAAAGGACAATTTTATTGAAAGCTTAAAAGGAGTCACGGCTCATTATTACAACATAACTCTCAAAAGAATATTTTTATTAACACAAAAAGGGGAAATTTGGGTCCCTATCTACTCGTCCATCCTAGCAAGTTCTTCGGCTCCGAAAACCTCCAAGGTAAAGAGTTCGCCCTGTTCATCTATAAGATCTAACATATTATACCAACGTCGCCACCCATATAATATGTTAGGGTCACTAAAGGTAACACCATGAGTTACAAAAGCTCAATAGAATAATCATACCCACTAACCCTTAACTTATAAACAATAGATATGGTTTCCACATTGAACATGCAAAAATAGTTAACATTATCACATTCACAATTGTTATACAACACGTTGGTGTCCATGGTTTTCCAAGTTTCTCCTACGTGACTCGTCATAGACCGTGTCATCGTTTTCTCCTTTTCTTTACCAAATCAATATTTTCAAAATCGTTTTTAACACACTCAACCTCGGTTCCGCCGTCCGGGTTTTCGAGTATCCTCACAATGGTTTTGCCGTCCCGGGTTCTTATTGGCACACAAAACTTTGGATTGGCTCCTCTCCGCGGATAACCAAGCTACACACCCAATCTCGGTACCACCGTTCCGGGTTCCCGAGTATCCTCACAATGGTTCCGCCGTCCCGGGTTCCCATTGGCACACACACACACACACATCTCACATAATGCCACCAAAACTGGTCATTATGTAATTTCAAAAATATTTCCTTCTTCAGAACATATTTTTCTTATTAACCACACCCTAAGTGCCATGTTTCTAACTTTCTCGATTTTTGTGTCTCATTTTCATGCAAGACTCTGCGGTAGGACTTTCCAATTAAGCAATCATGAATCATACCTTGAACTCTTGAAACTAAACTAGCAAGATCATCTAGCTCTATATTATCTAGCATGCTTGAATCACAACTTAAAGCATAACGCCACATGTACGGACACATTTGGAATGGAGGCTACTTATGTTTTATCACACAACCACAAGTAATCACATATGCATTCTCATAATCATTCTTACGATCAAAATACGAATACTTACAATCAAACGTTAAATTATTATCCTTTAAAACTCGTTCTTTCTTTCTTTTAGGGAATTTCTAAAGAACATACGTTTTCCGAAAAATAAAGTCGATATGTTCAACATACTCCCCATCCTTTCATTATTTCAAGTACTTCATGCATTTTCCAATATTCATGCATCATACAATAAATCTAGAGTTCAACGGTACGAAAAATCTTTACGTATATTTAGAGACAAAGGATAAGATTATTCTATGTTTACGAGCTTATACTTAGAGAGAGTGGTTAGGAGTATTCTACCGTGCTTTTTGGTCGTAGTGGCAGCTACAGAAAGTGAGTCGTTGATTGGACGGAGTAACTTCCTACGGCAAGCTTCCGGTAGCTTCGAAAGAGAAAGATTTCTCTTGAAACTTGATCTTTGACTACACTACGAAACTTTTTGGATCGAAAGGGTTGTTGAGTGGCGGTTTAGTGGCGGCTTAAGATGAGTTTCTTGAAGAATTTGGGAAGAACTTCAAGAAACTAAAAACAAAGCTAAAACAAAGTAAGAACACTAATTTTCTAGAGAGAGAAGTTGCTAGGTGAATGTGTGAGTTGAATGGTGGGTAGAGGGTCCTATTTATAGCAAAATTTGGCTCCCCCTCTCCCTTCCTTGGCCGGCCCTCTCTCTCTCCTTTTCTCCCATGGATTTAACTCCATGGACTTGTCATTTCAAGCCTTTAAGCATGCCAAGCAATGTCACTTCCATTTTAGGCCAAATCATAGACCATCATGAAGGGTTTTAAGGCTTGTCTAGTCTAAAGAAAGGTTGCTTGCAAGAAAACACAAAATCATTGGCTAACTTTGTACTTTGAAAGACTAGAAATGGGTTGGCATGGTCATAAATAGGCTTAAGGCCATAAGGTAGCTTGTTGGAGTGGACAAAACACATGCACACACTCCACCTCTCCCTCTCTCTCTCTCTCTCTCTCTCTCTCTCGTACTATATATATATATATATATATATATATATATGTCTACGTATATATATAAAGTACACCAAGTACAACATAGTCCAATTTAAGTCTATGGAAGAGAATAAGGGTTATGGATTTTCAAGTGACAATTCAATGGAAAGAACATGAGTAAAACTTTCCTAGAAAGCATATATATGAATATAAACATATATAGACATGCTTATATTAGGCTATGAGGTATATTTATACCTATATAAGTACATAAGTGTACTTAGAGAATCTAGGAAAGTAACTTTGGTGGGTAAATTAGGGTTAGGCCTATTAGTTTTAGGGTTGTAAGTATGGAAAGACTAAGGTTGCTTCTTTTGAAAGCCAAATGATGACTTACTTTGTATGACTAGTCTAATCAAGGCTTTATTGGCAACCTAAATACTATTGACCAATGGTCAAAAAATTTCCCTAGCATTTATGGACCAATAGGTAAAGAATATTGGTGATAATTATGGCTTGTTATGGGAATAAAATGATTACTTCCTTTTGGTATGACTTGTCTTATCAACCTTATATTGGCAAGTAATGTCTATTATCCAATGGATAATATTTTTCCTAACATTTGTTGTCCAATGGATAAAGGAATATTGGATATAATTAGGGTTTGAAATGACTAGTCAAGCCTAATTTATTATCTAATGGATAATATTCCTCCTAACATTTATTATCCCATGGATAAAGGAATTAGGGTTTGGAGGGGTTCATAAGGCTCAAAAATAATCAAAAGGGTCCAACTAGGGTTAAGAAAGTGTAACTAGGAGAAATGGCAGTCCGGTCTCCAACTAATTAGTTAGAATCCACTCCATTTGCCAATTAGGGCTTCTAGTCAAGAAATATGATTTTTAAGGACTAAAATCTAATTATAACAGATTATTAAAAATTAAAAAGAAATTTTAAAAGTAATCCAAGTAATTAAAATAGAATTTCAAATATTAAAATAAATTTTTATTTATTGAAAATCAGAGTCGTTACACAAGCATCTGTCAAATTTCTGTTCAAAGCATGCCTGTTAATACGTGTTATAAACTGCTTGTGTCATAAAAGTTGAGTAATAAAATGATTTTCAAACCCCACAAGTGATCGATTTTACTAGGAAGGGGGGTGCTTTTTCCAAACAAAATCTTTCCCTCTTGTAACCTAGCTCCCGAACCCGAAATTCTCTGTTTTCAATAGACCAAAACGTTTTCAAGGGCAAAAGAGTCACATTTTTCTCAAATACGGTTTCTCGGGTGACAATCCTTTTCAAAACTTGAGTGGCGACTCTCAAACACATTTTTCCTTTTTGTAAACTAAAAATACAAAAAGGAGCGATAAAAAGAAAAAAATCATTTTTTCAAGCTGCGAGCCCAGAGTATCAAGAGCAGTCCAATATAACTTATACTCTTTATGTTCTATAATTTTAGTCCCGCTTGAAGAATCCAACTATGCAAGGAGACATCATAGTTATACCTCAAAAAGTATAAATGTTCAAAATTGTCCTATATTTAGAAGTAGGGATGCCACTACTCCACTTTAAAAGAGCAAGGACGAAAAAGTTAATCTATTTTGACTTGTCAAATGGGACATGTACTACGGAACATCCAAAATGGAAACACGGACTAAAATTATGGATGGAGAGAGTAATTATTAATAGTCCGTTAAGACTAAAAAAGTACTTAGGCTATCTGTTTCAAATCCGCCTAAATCGACCAAGCCGAACCGTCTAAAGCGCAAATCAAACCGATTGAACCGTGAAACACTCACAGACGGTTGCGAATTGAGAAAACAACAATTAGAGGAACTGAACAGATCCGTCCAAAACCGAACGGCGAACAACCCTAAATATGACCATTGAATTGTTTATTGGGTACAACTAAAAGCATTATCCCATCATAAGATGGACTGCTAGGGGTAATTGGCTTTTACCTTATTAAATTGATGGAAAATGGCGGCACCAAAAAAAAGTTTATGAAAGGCATTGGTTGGATGATTTTCATGCCCAAGCCTTAACCAGATATTAACTAGATTGACCGAAATATTAAAGGCTGTGACTGGATATTGGCTAGAACATATGCAGATATGCTGGATGATGTAGGGTCTGTTTGGGATATTAACTAGATATTCGCTGGAACATTAAAGGTTGTGACTTTTCATGAGCCTTGTGACTTTACATTTAGGAATTTTGACCACGTTTTTTTGTTTGGGGGGGAGAGGAGGGGGGAGGAGTGGGGGGTAAATTAACCACTTTTATAAAGCAAACAGCCTCAAACAAACAGAGTATACAATGTAGACTTTGAAAAAGTGTTCACTAGGAAACCCATAAAAGAGGACCACCAAAACACAAACATAGTCCTGCAAACAGCAAGGACAACAACCAGAAAAACAAAACAACAAAACAAAACTAGGAACTGAAAATCCAGAGCTTAAACCCCATGCATCAGTCATCAATCGGGCTTAGTCATCAATCGGGCTTCATCAATACGTTTGAGACCTCTCCATGAACATAGACACGCCCTAACTTCAATGTATGAAACCACTAGAGGACACATTCATCCTACCCAACCCACTTTTACGAGTGTGATTGATGGGTCCGGCTCCGGCGTTTGGTTCCATGCGACTTTTGTTTTCTTTTTGTTTTTATTTTGTTGCTTTCGTTTGTTGTTTCTTGTATTTCCAGACCGATAGTGTCCGTTTTTTATACTGTTTTCTTTTATATAATATCTGCATTTTCTGGTTGGTCAAAAAAAAATAGTAAGTAGTCTTTGCTGTTGGTAGAGCTAGGGTTTTTTCTTTTTGGTTCTGAACTTCACCCAATAAATGTTCTAGGCTTGGCTTATAGGAGTGGACTTGTCCCAATGGGTATTTCCTTGGTTGGCTTCTTACAAATCTCGAATTTGGGTCTCAAATTTTTGGGCACAGGATTATTCTTACTTTCTTTTTTTTTTTGATCCACAGGATTATTCTTACTTAGTTTAGGGATATGGCAGTTCAAGTCCTCCTTCTTGTGCTTTCTTGTAAGCTTATAATCTGAAAACTTGTTTCTGGATTTTTTTATACTTTTTGTTTTGCTTTTCATCATAAATTTTGAGATTAATCGTTCATTTAAGCGAGATGAATCGGAAAAGTATAAAAATATGGACCAATGTTGAAAAAATTCTAATAAGACGACATTTTAGACAAATAAGACAGCTGTTTGATACTTTTTTCGTTTTTAGTGAACTTTTTTTTTGTTTTTGTCATAATTTTATACTTTTTAGACTCATCTTGTTGAGACGAGCGAATAATCCGAAAAATTAAGACGAAAAATTAAACAAAAAGTTATAAAAAATAAAAATTACTGAAATAAGTTTCAAATTATAAGTTTGCAAGAATGCATAAAGCTATTCAAGATGAACTAGATATAATATGAAATGATTTTTTTAACATACTTTTTCATAATATCATAGCCCTGTTCCACAGACAAAATAAGTACTTATTTTTTACCCTATAAGAATTTCATGTTCTATTAATTTTTTACCGTCTTATTTCTACATTCCAAAATTTGTCATTTTTTGATCGCTAGTATCTTTTAATTTATAATGAATTTCATGATTTTGCAAACTTTGTATAATAGAAATAATTGACATTTATCAAACAAGATCTATATTGCATATTTTTTGAAATTCATATTAAAAGATTTAAGCAATCAAAAATGGCACACAGAATCATTACTTATTTCTTAAGAACCCTTAGTGGAACAAGGGTTCTTATTTTCCTTCCAAAAATCCAAAATAAGTACTTAGTGATAATGCCAAAACTGTTTTTGTTAGTGCCAAAACTCCAGCGCATAAAAATCTTGTACACTGCACATAGTCCGAGCACTTTGTACTCTAGAGTTTTGACACCAACAAAAATAATTTTGTCATTATCATTTCTCTATTTTTAAGTTGGTAAATTTAAAGCAAAATTTAAAAGCTTTATTTAACTCGATTCTGGCTCGTTTACTCTGGGCAGTTTTTTAGTGGTGCTAAAGTTAGTTAACGTGAGGTAGGAGGGCCCATTCGACTCCCGTGTCACACCGATTTGCAGTTAAGGCTTCCATAAATTCCCTCCAACTCCTACCAAATTCATTATTTTCACCGCCTCATTTACACAAGTAGTTGCTTTTGTGGACCCTCAACTCTTATAAAAGACCGGCAATTATAAGGTTCAAGTTCCAGTTAACTTCACGTCGGCTATTGAAGATTTGTTCGGTCATTAACTTTAAAGTTTCAAAATTGGACGAGTTGCGTGCAAACTGACCCGTTCCGAAGAATAAGAATACCCGTGTTTAGAATCGAAGTGAAAAGAGCAAGGGCATAGTAGTCAAGTCAAAAAAAGGATGGGATTATATAACCCACAAGGAGCATTACAACTTGCAAGTCTAGCAATTGTGGGAAGAACCTAAAAACCATGAGAAAAATGGCTCCTCCCTTCACTTCTCTCTTGTCCCAACTTACCCTTACCACCTCACCACCCAGCCCCACCCCTTCAAGAAAATATACGCTTTCGGGGACTCGAACACCGACACCGGCAACACAAAATGGGCCGAAAACCT